>OVBA01000964.1:0-51836 GCA_900406435.1 Lepidium aucheri | reverse complement strand
ATTCCAAAAGCCAAAGGAAATATCATACCATTACCATCTTGTCCAACAGCACAGAGCAAAATACCTTTGAACTTTCCTTCNAATACCTTTGAACTTTCCTTTCAGATGAGTGCCATCCACAACAACTACTTTTCTTATAAACTTAAACCCAGAGATACATGAACCGTATACAATGAACAAATACTTAAACCTATCTTCTCTGTCACATTCAAGTCTACAAATAGTACCTGCATTGGCAGCATTAATCTTATATAAATATATGGCCAAATCCCCATATCCACTCTCCTAAGTACCTTNTTCCATCTCTCGGGCATGAACTAAGGCCCTATATGCTTTCCAGTAATCAATATCAATGCCATAGGTAGTCTTCATGGCCTCCATTATATGCAAAGGTTTGATCCCGACATTTATGCTCCTAAATTTAGACAAATACAACTCTCTGATTGATTTAGGTGTAGCTTGTCAATAACGATTGCCTCTTTCTGTAACATAACATGTGTGAGTCCCAATGAATATCCTTATTTTAAATTGATCAGTTTCTCCAACTGTTGATGCTCGAATCTTCCAGGTACATCTACTTACATGACATTGCAAAACCAGCAACGTTTTAGACGACTTGATAGTTTTGAAATCAAAGTTCCCTACAATAGTTATGGAACGTAATTTCTTCAGTAACTCATCCTTGTTAGTATATATTTGTCCTTCGTGAATTTTCTCGATAGCTAGGAGAGTGTTTTGATCAGATTAAAAATTATCTTTTTGTTGGTCTTCGTAATCTTTGTTTACAGAACAATCTGAATCACCATTACTGATATGATTACCCTCTCCATCAATATCAAAAGTAAAATTTCCTGCATCATTAAAACCAAAGTCTTCAAGAGCAAAACTTTGTGATTGAACTTCACATACTTCGTTCGGAAATGCATTGTTAGCATCATCTTCATAACTTTCATCAAGTGTACCACTTTTTCATCGAATTCATTACAATTCTCCTTCCCTACTTTGATAGTGCCAATTTTATCATCGAATTCATTACAATTATCATTCCCCCATCATAGTGCCACTTTTATCGTCATATTCATTACACTCTTCAATCCCCCAATCGATAGTACCACTAGTTTCATCAGTTTCCTCGCTATCTTTATTAATCTGCACACATATAAGACAGTAAATATTTTGAGTTAATAATTTTTAATCAGACATGCAACATATCCAAATAATTTAAAAATATAGGTTCCATCGTTTGGATGCATTGACCGATCTGAAGATGTATAAACCGATCGATTAGAGTTATTCTGAAGGAACTATTCGGTCTGCAAAGTTCAGACCGATCATTCTGCATCCAGATCGATCGGTCTGATCTTTGCAGACCGAAAAGTTATCACAGACAACCTCAGACCGATCGGTCTGATTCCGGATCGATCGGTCTGTACTTCGTAGACCAAATATTTTTTTTACAGAAATACTCAGACCGATCGATCTGGAATCAGATTGATCGATCTCGAATCAGACCGATTGATCTGGAATCAGATCGATCGGTCTCTCCATCCTAAAAAAAAAAGTCTGCCAGAATTTTTTGGCAGACTTGCAGGAAGTCTGTTAAAACTAAAAACTTTCAATAACAAAACCAGAAAAGTAGATAATTTGATATAATTATTAGCTGAACATCAATAGGCAATGAATCTTTATTGATAGAACTAAAATCTTTAGTTTCTTTCACCATAATTTAAGAATTTTTTAGCTTATGGATAAGCTTTCTTGGGTATATATACTTTTATAAGGGAATAGAATATCCTTTTTATAGATCTAGAATATTTCTATTTTTGAATAATCTTATTAAAATCATTCTGAATTACCTACGGTCAATAGGAAAAGGAAAACTACAAATCATCCTTTTTTTTGGTAAAAGGGTATAATGGTAACTAATAATAATAGAGAAAAAAGTGGGTTATATAAGTAATTTTTTAAAAAGTAGGTTATCTAAGTAATTTATAAATTAAAGTAGGTTATTATAGTAATTTTCCCTTAAATCAATATACAATTCTACTTGATATCCCACTCCAACTTTTTAAATTTTAAAATTATTCCTTTAACTTTTATTTTTCTTCATTTTGGACCTAAACAAAACTTTTTGCATATTTTGTGCTTAGTAAAACTATTTGTTTTTAATTTATAGTAAAATATATTAAAAGCTACTTATCTGTTTGATTAAAATCAATTTTGTCATAAAATGTATTTATATATTTATTTAAAAATTTTACGTGCAACAAAAATATATAATAATAATAACAATTATTATTATTATAAAATAATGTTACAAAGGACTAGCTAACAATATTTTTATTAAAATAATAACAACATAAAAATACATGTTTATTACTAAAATAGAAGATAAAGACAATTGAAATAACACAAAAACATGACTTAATAATTTAATAAACTGTTGCAGGATTTAACATAACTTGTTCTGAATCAAATTCTGATTAAATTAGAGGAAAGACGGACAAGATTTCAAATAAGATTAAGAGTGAAGAGAATAGATTGCTCGAACTAAATATGATCGGGTTGAATTCTTATTGTTTTGAACTCAAAGTCGCCAAAAGAATATCCTCTTTTTCAAAAACTTATACTCTTATTTATAGATCATAGAGACGGTTATAACTCATTGAAAATAGGAAAAATTACATTTGTTCATATTTGCAAATATATAGAAAGATTCTTGCTAGATCTTCGGAAGTTTTCCTTATCCAAAATAGGAAAACTTCCTTTTTCTCTTTAGCTATAAGTTTTCCAACTTTCTTTTTGTTCTATGATCCGCCAAATAAGAATCCTTCCAAGTTGATAATCAAAAGGCGAGATGACATCTAGCCGAGTCTATGACTTATAGGTTTTCTGGATACTAATTGTTCTCATGGACCAAAGTAGGATCTGGGATCCACCTCCAAAAATTGTTTCCCTTAGACCTGGAAAATTGTGTTGAGCTTTCGAGTTGGTAAGTTACCTGTTTCTAGAATCTTCGGTCTACGTGTCAGGTGTCGATTGGACCATTAAGGCGGTTTAACAGCCTATTAGTAGGTCATTATTGCGCGATGATTCGATTTCCGGTAAACTTGTATAAATACCCTAGTTTTACCTTCAGTCTTTATTTTTATTTATGACCACCAATATTTATTGCTGTTCTGACTTTCTCGTTCAAGTTGCGCTGTATGACTTCATTCTTTCTTTTCTTTTCTGACAATGGGTCTCAATGATTTTCAATTTACCAATGTTACCAACAGGATTAATATTGTTCTTGATGTAGAGAGGTCTCGTCGATGTAAAGGATTGATCTGGACTCGTAGTGCCCTTGCGCCCATCCCCGTTGAGTCTAGGGACATTCCTTTGTCCTCATCTCGGACTAATGCGAGTCGTGGTAACTCGTGCCCTCCAAAGAGAACCAAGACTAGTGATCTCCGAATAGAGTCTCCTACTGCGGCACCTAACGCGAGGAAGGGAAGGAGGAGATACCGTACAGACTTTTGGTTCTCTCATAATCACGCGGACACGACACTAATACCATTGTCTCGTGTTGAATGTACGGACCCGATGCAACACATCATGTCATCTCTGGATCTTCTTCCCCCTCTGGATCAAATGGAGAATAAGGAAGTGTACAAGGAGACTGCTCAGCTTCTTTTCAGGGTTTGTCCTTAGCCATCTTCGAATTGATAATTTACTCTCTAGTCGTTTTTGGTTTTTGAAGCTTATATGTTGCTCTTTTTTTCCACTTTAGCTCATCTCCCACTTGAACATATCTTACTTGATCGGGTAAGGATTCTGGCATGCACAGGTGAGAGTGCCCGTAGAACAGCCTAGCTTGCTAGTCGAGCAGGGCAAAATCACTTGGAAGTGGTGGAGCCCAGGTCCAGGCTGTCCGCGGTTGAAGAGGAGCTTGCTTGTGTGAAGGCTGAGTTGAAGCAGGAGCAGGGCAATGTGCTCAAGTTGATTGAACAGAATGCGGTTTAACTGAGTCATTAAATTGGGTCGATTCAGACCGATGTACTACCTTCAAGCCTACCGAGAAGGCGAGCGATATGTCGATAAAAATTCACGACGAGTTGGATTCGATGAAGAAGGTTTTGATCTTTGCCTTCGAAACACTGTGAATGATGAGAAGCTAGAGGTCTATCATGACCTTCATGGCCAACTCTTTGGTCATTTTGAGAGAGTCGCCGCTCTCTTCAAGGATCTGGACGTCAACTTGGCTGTTTGCCTCTCGTATGCGGAGCATATTGTTTCGACTAACGTTCTGTGGTTGCTATCAAATCAGGGTCTGATTATTCCTTTGACGGTCACCGACAATATGGACTTTAAGTCAAACAAATTCAAAGAAATTGTCAACAGTGAGATCTTGATGGCGCTTCATTGTGAAGATTTGGTTGTTTCGGTTTTTGAGGTTGGCGAACCCACCTGTGCTGCTGGTAGGGCTGTGCATAATATCCGAAACCGGAAATCCGACCCAAACCCGATCCAAAATACCCTAAACCAAATCGGACCAAAATTTGCAAAATACTAGAACAAGTTTTGATCACAAGAATACGAGTATCCGGACCCGATCGGGTAATATCCAAAACCCGAACGGATACCCAAAGTATCCAAAATATACAATATATTTAAAAATAATTATATATGAATAAACCCGAAATAAACCCGAAATATCCAAAACCCAAAATACCCGACCCGATCGGGTACGGGTACCCGAATGCCCAGGCCTAACTGCTGGTGAGACTTGATTCACAGAAGCATGTCAACTTTTCTCTGACCCGTCCTTGGCGGTTCTTTTGATTTGACCATTAGAATTAACTGTAATAGTTGAAGTTTCTCTTTTGTAAAGACTTTCTTTCCTGCTTAACGTATATGAAATAAAATTGATTATTTGTATTTTTATGATATTTAGATTGTATTAACTATTGTTGTTAAAAGAAATGGAAAAAGTTGAAAGCGAATCGACTTGTTTCTCGAAATTTTATGCACCAGTTTTTAAATCGGACATAAAGTAGTCAAGTTCGAAGAACTTTAATATTATGAAAGCGAGAACTTAGATTTTGGAATGTTTGGGTATAGACCCGCTCTTTCTACTTTAAAAAGAGTCAAACTTGTAAGTCTTTTTTTTTGTATAACCAAGATTCTTAGACTTGGTTTCTTGAGGATGTACGAGAGTCGTTTCTCTAAACTATGATTAGAACTTTGGATCTTAGGATCAAGGGTTTAGAATTAAACTCTGTCGTTTTAGTACAAAACTGAGTTTTTCCTTTTCGGGTACCAGTCTCGGCTTTCTGGACGAAACTATGTTTTGTCCTTTATGAGTGTTCAATCTTGTTATTTCTGTACAAAACTAGGTTTTTTCTTGGTGAGAACTTAATCTTGGCATAATTGCAAGAAATTAATCTTGGCATAATTGCGAGAACTTGATCTCAGTTTAATTGCGAGAACTTGATCTCGTCATAATTGCGGGAAATTGAATCCCGAAGCTTTCAAAAAATTAATCTTGGCATAATAGCAAGAAAATAATCCCGGCATGCGATAAATTAATCTCCGCATAATAGCGAGAAATTAATTTTGGCATAATAGGGAGAAATTGATCTCGGCATAATATGTACGAGGTTTTTGAGACTTGACTTTTAGATGTGAGAGTTTGGTTTCGTAAAACGTTTTGTGAGGTTTACTCAGCGAGATTTTAAGACTTGGTTTAGGTATGAGAACTTTGTCCCGTAAAAAGTTTTTAAGATTTACTCGGGCGACATTTTAAGACTTGATTTAGAGGTGTAATCAGTGAGATCTCAGAGTACTTGAAAGAAATTGGTATTATCATAACTGCGAGAGCTTTCATGTCTGTGTTTTAGAATTTCAAGAGTTCGAGTACTGCTTAGAAATATGTATTTATATTTCTTCTTTTTTTAATTTTTTTATTACTGCATAGTTGGCAACTTATAATTTTTTTATAGTTTAGTTGTACCCGATGGCTGCCTATGTACCCCTAATGGGATCAAGCCAAAACGTAGTTCTCATTACATAATTAATAGATTAGACGTGCATCACTTGATGCATAATAGACGCCGAGTTGGCATAGCTTTAGTAATAGTACCACTTCAAGTTGATGGAACTCGAGCTCCATGGAACCATCTCTACTTGCATTGTTGCAATCTTGTACACGCCTGGTTTCATAACTTTGCAAACTATGTAGGATCCTTCCTAGTTAACGCCAAGTTTTCTAATAATTAATTTGGCTGTGTTATAAAACACTTTTCGTAACACGAGATCTCCTTCGACGATGTGCCGCCGTTGTATTTTCTTGTTATAATACTTTGCAGCCTTTTGTTGGTAATTTTTCACGCGGAGAAAGGTTTAGTCTCTTTGTTCTTCTAAGTCGTCAATACTTGTTTCCATAGCTTGGTCATTGGACTCGTCATTTTTAGGAGAATGGATTCTGCACATAGTCGAGCTGGTGGTTTCTGCGAGGGCAAGTGCTTCCATTCTGTGATATAGAGAGAAGGGAGTGCGGCCGGTCAAACGTCTTGGTGTATTGCAATTGGACCTAAGTATCTTGTCCAACTCGTTGGCCTAATAGCCCTTCTTTTCCTTGAGTCGTTTCTTGATTCCACCGAGGATATGCTTATTCGTCGATTCTGCCTACCCGTTACCTTGTAAGTTTTCAGGTGTGGAATGACTAACTCGGATCCTCCACCTAGTACATAAGTTGATGAATTTTTCCGAAATGAATTGAGAACCGTTCTCCGTGACAATTTCAGAAGGTAAACAATTGCGGCAAATGACATTCTTCTAAATAAACTTGACTACATCTTTATGCTTTATGTAAGAATAAACTTCGGCTTTGACCTATTTGGAAAAGTAGTCGGTCATAACAAGCATGGATCTCTTTTGCCGAGATGACGGTAGAGGCCCTGCTATGTCCATTGTCCAGCGCAGAACGAGTATGGCATAATTGACGAGGTCAAATCTTCACTTGTAGCGTGTATTATGTGTCTGTGAGGCTGACACTTATCACATTTAGCCGCGTATTTAATTATGATAATCTTGAGCCATAGTTGGCCAATAGTATCTGAGAAATCGGATCTTATGCACGAGTGATCATCCACCAGTATGGTTTCCTCGAGCTACATCGTACGTCTCTTGCATTATTTTTCTCGTTACGCTCCTTGAATACAGGTAAGCAACGTTCCATTTGCACTTCTGTGATACAGTTTACTGCCAACTTGTGTGTAGAAAGCGCTCTTGGCCTTGAGACTTCAAGCTGTCCATCTATCTTTGGTGTTTCACTATCAAGTATATATGCAAGTATTTCATCTCTCCAATCGGTTGTTCGCTCGCTGGCTTGAGAGAGGTCGACCATTTCTGTATTGGGATCTTCTCCCAAGTCTGTGATTGCCAAGAAGACAATACAATCACCATGTGATAATTGAATACTTGGCTGATCGATACTTTCTACCGGGATAACTCGTCTTTGATTAGGATTAGTTGTTAAAGCTAAGGCCTCTAATGTGTCGGCCAAAGTATTTTCTGTCAGAGAAATCTTTGTGACCTTGATTCTCAAGTCTTTTGATAATATTCACAACTTTCAAGTATGCTCCTATCCCTTCATTCTTCTTGTTGTAGCCGCCGTTAACTTGGTTAACGACCAGCTAAAAATCATAGTAACGTTCGCCTTAGAAAGCTCCAACTTATTTTTCAAGTTGAATTCCCGCAATCAGTGCCTCATACTTACTCTCGTTGTTTCTAATCGAAATGATTGCTCCAATTTTTTGCCTGTCGGGGTTTCTAATCGAATTTCGACTCCGGATCCATGTTGTGAGGATGATCAATCAACAAAGAGTTTCCATATTTAAGGAGATTTATCTGCTTATCAGTTCCAATTCGGAGAATAGTTCTATTAAAAAGTCTGACAGAACTTGTAACTTGGCGCTGGTCCTTCATTTGAATTCGAAGTCATACTTGCCAAGTTCTATAGCCCATTTAGTTAACCTTCCTAACTTATTTGGATTGTGCAGGATTTTTTGTAGTGGGTGATTAGTGAGTACGATAATCGTGTGGGACTCAAAATATGGTCGTAACTTTCTCATCGAGGTTACAACTGGCAAAGCGAGTTTCTCTCTTGTTGGGTATCGATATTCGGCTCCTTCATGAGACTTACTCGTATTAAAAATCAGATGCTGAATTCCTCTATCTTCTCGCACGAGTACACTACTTACCGCCAATTATGACACCACGATATACAAGTATAGTGGCTCTCCCTCTTTAAGTTTTGTTGGTATCGATGGAGTTGATAAATACTTTTTCAATTTGGAGAAGGCACTTTCATACTCGTCGTCTTATTTGAAGCTCTTATTTCCTAGTAAGAGTTGGTAAAAAGGGAGACATTTGTCTATAGATCGATAGATGAATTGGTTTAACATGGCAATTCGTCCTGTTAGTCTTTGGACTTCTCATTTTTTTCTTCGGCGATGGTAGTTCTTGGACTGCTTTCACCTACTTTGGATTTGCTTCAACCCTCCTTTGGGTAATAATGTAGCCAAGAAATTCTCCTAATATTACTTCAAAAGTGCATTTAGCCGGGTTGAACTTCATTTGGTATCCGTTCAGTGTTTTGAAAGAAAGAGCCAGGTGATCGACGTGATCATCAGCTTTCAGAGACTTGGCTAGTATGTTGTCTATGTAGACCTCTATTATCTTGCTGAGTTGCTTGGCGAACATTTTGTTGACGAGTTGCTTATAAGTAGCTCCTGTGTTCTTGAGACCAAAGGGAATGACTTTATAGCAATACATTTCTCGTTTGGTGATGAACAAAGTTTTCTCCATATCATCGGGTGTATTATGATCTGATTGTATCCTGAGAATGCATCTATGAACGAGAGCAGCTCTTTCCCTGCTGTTGCCCTTACAATTTGATCGAGGTTTGGTAAAGAAAACCTATCCTTCAAACACACCTTTTTCAAGTCGGTGAAGTCCACACAGGCTCGCCACTTGCCGTTCTTCTTTGGTACTATGACCGGGTTGGCTAACCATTTGGAGTATTGTACTTTGACAATAGATCTCGCATCAGAAAGCTTTTTTGCCTTTTCGATCACAACTTTCATTCTTTCAGGGTCTAATTTTTGCCTTTTTTGCTTACTTGGCTTATAAGTCGGATCAATGTTTAACCTGTAACTCACTATTCTTGGATCAATTCTGGGCATATCCTTAACCATCCATGCAAAAGTTGTTACATTTTGTTCAAGAATTTTGATCAATCTTTCTCGAATCGGTTTGCTCAAGTTGACTCTAATGCTAACGCACTTTGCCATGTCAGTTAAGTCGATGTTGATGAGTTTGATTGTTGCCGAGTCAGTTATCGGGAATAGGTGGATTCTAAGTGGCTTTGCTGCTGATTGTCGTCGTTATCATGCATGATTTGTTACCCAATTTTAACTCGGCAACAAAACATGTTCTCGACATTTTTTGATCACGTCGTAACGTGTAAGTTCCATTATCAGTTGGAATCTTCACGCACTAATGGTAGCTCGACGGGTCTACCTTTATTGCATGGATCCATGATGTTCTCAAGATCATGTTGTAAATCGGTGGCTTGTCGACTACCAATAATTTTATCCACCTCGTGATTCAAGCTGCTCGAACTGATAACTTGACGGTTCCTATCGCGTGTATTGAACTTCCATTGAATGCGGTCAGGGTTCTATCGACCGGCTTGATCCTGAGATCTCGGAGCACCATCCGGTCTAAAGTCTCTTTAAAGATTAAGTCGACTAAACTTCTGGTATCGATAAGTATCCAAGATATATCGTAATGAGCAACTCAAAATTTGACGACTAATGGGTCATTGTGCGGAAAGCTCACTCCTTTAAGATTCTCTAGGTATAATGATATCTCTGAGTCGACTGTCGTGATGTTTTCTAACATAGTCGTGTGTTTGATACTAACTGCGGTTACTTCCTTTTGCTCATACTTCTTGATTGATCGTATAGTGTCATCACAAGACTGGAGGCCTCCCATGATGACAGCTACGTTCACTGTTGGATCTTCCTGCTTGGGAATCTCAGGTCTGTTCTTCACGTGCTTTGCACTATCGTTAGTACCATTCTTTTGAGTGGCCGACTTGCTAGCTGTCTCTCATAACTCGGCCTCCTTGCAATCAAAACTGCTTGGTTTCCTCATATGAAATGCTTAACTTGCCCTTGCTGAAATTTTCAGTGTGTAGCTTTTGGAGCTATTTACACTTCGAGGTCGAATGGCCGGCCCGATCGTGAAAGGTGTAGTATTTGTCTTGGATGTAAGTGTTATTCCATGATTTTTTTCTAGCCGGACAAGTCATTTTGCCAACTTGAAATGCTGTAGCTGTGTTTGCTCTTCCCTGATTGCTATGCTGTCTCGGTTCCTGGTATTATCCTTTTGGTTCTTTTGCTCCAGTCTCGCATTGAACCTTCTGAGTTTTTTTGAGAATTTGTTTTTCTTCAATGCATTTGTCATGCCTTGCTGCTATGCATAAGGCATTCGATACCGTGGTTGGTCAGTTCACAAAGAGTTCTCATCACAGGGCCTCATCACTAACCATTCAGGTTCTCAGTGCTTTGATGGTCGTGTTGTCGCTGACTTTACCTTTTGTCATTATTCTCCAGAAGCGTCCGAGGTACGACTTCAAAGTCTTGCCGACTCCTTGCTTCAAGGACCACAGCTCAGCCATGGAAGTGTCTTGATTAACATTTATTGCATACTGGTTCATGAACAGCTTGACTAGTTGATTAAAGCCTTCAGTTGACCCCGTAGGCAGCTTTGTGAACCATAATAGTGCGTCCCCCCAGGTGGTAATTTGTCTTCTCCATCATAACATTGAACGCGCTCATGAATTCCAGCGGGTCTATGGTTCCATTGTGTGATGGGCAACGTAGTCTCGGTCCTCGATTTACCAGGATCCTTCTCATTCTTGGAGAGAATGGGGAGTTTAGAGCTCGGGCCAGGATCCACTCAATCTTTGGCGGCGAGCTGGTTGCCTGATGGAATTGTGATTTCATCTCTTCCATCATCTTGAAAATACCCGCAGTGTCCATAGTTGCTGCAATCGGCTGCTTCGAAACAAGCTGAGTTGAGATCTGGCTTTGCTCTGCAGTTTGGTAGACTTGCAGACTTAGAGTCTTATCGAACAGATTCCTTTGTATGCTGGCGAGTACTTCGTCGCTTTGATGGTTGTTTTGCGTGGCTGAAAGTTGTCAAGGCTAGCCCTTTCTCTTGCTTTGAGACGCTCAAATCGCTCCGTGTTCCTTTTATCTGATGCTTTTTGAAGTGCTAGAAAGTTTTGTGTCAACACCTTGAGTGATGGCAGCTCTGTCGAAGGTCATGGAAGCTCTGCAACTTCCCGAGTTGGTTCACGATGGTTCTCTTGGGTCTGAAAAGAGTTCACAGGTGATCCTCAAGCTAGGTCTATCTGCTCCTGAGTTGGATCATGAGTTGTCCTCTTTGGGGAATGGATGGTAGCGTTGTTTCCCGACATTCTTTGCTTTTCGGCGATCTCTTTCTTCACTTGGGTTATGAAATCCTACGAAGTCGTTCCCACAGACGGTGTCAACTGTTTAAGCAGGATTTACCACAACTTGTTCTAAATCAAGCTCTTATTAAATTAGAGGAATGACAGGCAAGGTTTCAAATCAAATTTAGAGAGAAGATAATAGATTGCTCGAGCTAGAGATGATCGGGTTGAATTCTTATTGCTTTGAACTCAAAGTCGCCAAAAGAAGATCATCTTTTCAAGGACTTCCACCCCTATTTATAGATCATTGAGGCAGTAACAACTCCTTGAAATAGGAAAGATTACATTTGTTTTTATTTACAAATGTATAGAAAGATTCTTGTTAGATCTTTGAAAGTTTTCCTTACCTGAAATAAGAAAATTTCTTTTTCTCTTTAGTGACGAGTTATCCAACTTTCTTCTCGTTTTGTGATCCGCCAAATAAGAATCCTTCGAAGTTGATAATCAAAAGCCGAGATGACTTCTAGTCGAGTCTATGACTTAAAAGTTTTCCGGATACTGATTATTCTCGTGGACCAAAGTATAATCTATGATCTAACTTCCTAACATAAACTTCAAATGTTTTTAGAAAAAAAAAGATAAATAATAGATAAACTTCCAAAAAAACAGATAAACTATAGTATTGCATATATTATCCTTTTTTTGTCACTAAGTATTTTATATATTATCTATAAAGTTTTGCATATAATTATCTATTATTTATACGTTTTGAGAAATACTATTATTTATAAAACCTCATATCTATTTTATAAATTTATTAAATTCACAATAAAACTTTAACTTGAATTATTATCATAAAAAATTATTTTAAAAATTTGAAAATTTGCAATATCACCATTTCAAGCTCTACTTCAACATTTATTTTCACATTAGTTGATACAAACATGCAATTTCAAGAATCTTTTGAATGATCTAAGACTATTTCTGACCTATTCTCAATATTTTATTACAAAATAGAATTATTCCATTTTTTGTCTCCAACCCATTACTCCATAAACAATATTCTAAGAATATTCTCTTTAAATATATATTTTTTAATTTATATCCAAAAAAAGTTATTATATAAAAGATCTACAAGTTATTAGGAAAACTTATGCAACTAAAATAAAACTCAAGGAGAGAGATTGCAACATTGCTCGGAGAGGTGCAAGTTAAGAGCCTATTTCTAGTGATGCGATCAATAGAAATGAGGATGTGAGCCATTAAGGTGGAGACAACTGTGAAAATACGGGAGTTACACTTTTTCTATAGAGAGTAGAATGTAATATGCAAGAGAAGCCTTAGGATCATGCATTGAATAGAAGAACCACGAGAGGAGTTTAATAGTAAAGCCAGACAGCCAGCAAGGGTAGTTGGCGGATTCTAGACAACTCTAGAAGTGAGGGTATACCACACAGTGGAGTAGCAAGCACAATCAAAAGACAGATGACCATGGGATTCTAAAGCAGCACTCCATAAAACACATCAGGTGAGACGTTCATTTCCCAACTTAGCAGTCTATCACGTGTCAAAAAATGCTGTAGAGCAGCAAGCAAAGTGATGAATGAGTATCGAGGGATTGTCTCCTTAAACCAGATTTCTCGAGTCCAAGGAAGTATAGGTGAGTGAGCTCGTAGGTGTTCCCAGGTTTGCTTTGAAGAAAAAGATGGCCTGGAAGTGTTGTTATGTCGCCAAAGATAAGTGTCATCAATGGAGGAAGGGTGGAGATTAGTCGCAGTAGAGCGTTCACCAGATCCAATCTTGCAGGCGGTAGAGATCAAAAGCCGTGTCTGGTAGCATCGCGTACAATTGCATTGCGAGAAAGTCTTAGTGTTCTTGGAGCATCCTCACCCAAGGTTGCTAGGAGTGGTCTAGGTTCGATCCAATAGTCATACCAGTTACGTCAATTCTTGAAGTCACAATGGTTTAAGTCATTCAACAAAGGCTTGAGTTTGAGCTAATTTTGAAAAGTAGGAGAGAAACGAGAGGAGTCAACAGATTCCCAATAACTTTTTATGTGAAAAATATTTCTTTTGTCCCAAGCTATCCAAAGAGATCATGCACTTGTAAACATAAATCAAATCTGTTTGAGTTGGAAGACAACTCGAAATATTCCAGGAATCTTATACCGAAGCCTCTTTCCTCCTTTGGTCTACACATATCTTTTCATACAACTCTTGCTCCCGAGGATAAAACAATCTTTTTTTTCCACAGAAAAACTGAAGCAAAGAGAGTCTATTTTCCAGTAGGTTTTTGTTGTACACCTTCTAGTCGCACTGGTTTTCCATAGTTAGAGCTCTAATGTTCTAGACATTCGGTAACATTTGTTTTAATTCAATCAATTTATTTTACCCGTATTTGCCAGAATTTTCAGCAACCGGTTGAAGTTGATTGATTAATGTTTGTTCTTTTTACCAATATTTGTCATAACCGGTAACCAAAAAGTCTCATTGTTAAGATTTTGTTTTAATAGCAAGCAATTCATCAAATTTGGAATCTTGTGTGACAGAGGTTGTTGGACCAACACATGTCTTTTACATAATATATATTGTTATACACGTCATTGGAAGCATAATATTTTTTTTGGTACTATATACTTGAGTTGTAATCTTATCCTTTTGTTCAGGTGGTAAACTTTTATCAATAAAAACTTTTTGACGATAAAAATAAAACTCAAATATGTCCAAAACTTTAATCAGATCTAACATGTCTCTCTACTCTTTCTTAGCTCTTAAGGAGATAATTTTATTGGCTTTGATTTTCAGACTGTATGATCAATTGACTGATTTTCTCTGCAAAGAAATGATGACCAAATTTAAGGCAAAGATGACCATTCCCACAAATGAAGAGAAAAAAAGCCAAAGATGAAGCTTCTACCAAACCACAAAAGTAAGTTGCCAAAGTTTCATAAACTTTTATTTATGTTGTATTCTTAATTTATTGCAAAAATATTCTCCTTTCTAAGATGTTGACACTTCCTCCAAAAAGTGAAGCACACATGTGACTCTTTATCTTGGAGAGGAATGTGACGTATCCATCTTGTGAGATGTCAGCTGGACATAGCTTTAGCCAACGGTAGTTGAACGGAAACATTTCCTGCAGGACGATTCGAGTACCTCCAACTTTGAGGAGTCAGATGACGTAATCCTAACAAGATCGACACTTCAGAAGGAGTTGGGAGGATAGATTTGGCTTGCTCTAGATCACAAAGATGAAGAAAAAGCCGTGATGGATCGTTAGGTCGCACGAAGGATGCGGAAGGCCTTCGATATTCCGTTGGTTCTTTGGATATTACGCACCAAAGAGTGAACAAATTTGAAAAGATATTTTCGGATTCAAAGTTTGTTGTTTATTCTTTTAGAGGCCACAAAAATATAAAGGAAAATAAGAAGAGGAGAACTCTTGGACAGATTCCCAAGACAACTCGAAAATGACAAAGCAAATAAAGGTTGTCTTAAAACTACAACATTATTAAACTCTTATTTGACACCTTATTGAACCCTTGGATTATCAGCTACGTTTTTGGGCCTTTATTTGGCTTAGAATCATATTAACAAATAGGTCTCTTGTTGGTGTAACCCAAATGCCTTATTAAAAACCTTAAGGAGAAAATCCAATGGAATAAAACTCACTTAAGGGAAAAAGAGTGCAAATGAGTTACACACCCATTTGTTAATCTTCTTGAATAGTTATCTCAAGCATCAGGGTAAGAATATGCTGCATTGTTTTGCTCGTCTTCTTGATTCCATAGCCATTTCCACGTTCTCTTGTTGATGAACTTGTACTTGAACTGCACCGGTTGAGTCTTGAGATTGAGTTTGAAGTGGAGCTTCCCAATATCACATCATTAGATCACAAGCCATTAATCATTTGCTGTCATCACCGAAAGAAACAATGAAATAGATTGTTTAATAATATCAAGTGCTATTCCTGTTTTGGCATTTCTAATTTCCGGAGTTTTATCTCCAATTAGGAAGGGGCCAGAGAAACTTTCTAGTTATGAATCAGGTATTTTCGCGGCTTTACATTGGTACACAAATTTTTTAATCAGGATGTTAGAGACTATATTTAACTTNTCGAACCCATTTTAATTAATCTAATTAATTAGATATGTATCTAGGGAGAATTCATTTTGAAATGACTACTCCCTAGATACCCACGTCTTTTATTTTACAATTGAATTAATTTAATTAAAAAAGATTCAACAAAAGATATAAAGATGATCTGGAACTAAAAGAAATCATTGATAGAATCTGGAATGAGAAATCTGAAGCCATAGTTAACCAAAGAACATGCCACTCAAAGTATTACCTCTCTAGTTCATGCTCAGTATCATCATCAAAACCGTCATGGGCTTGTTGAATGCTCTATGGTAAAGAGTTATAGAAGATGCCAGAAATAAATGTTAGGATACATCCTTATCTTTGTGAGGCTTGTGCATGGAAGCATAAACTTGGTTTCTCTAGCTTATGGGTGAGTGAATTGTAGAGATGCTTCTCATTTGCCTTCTTGCTGCAAAGAAACTTAGTCTTGATAAGACAATTTATATATGTCATTATGGATGCAATTGGCTTTAAATACCACTCCATACCACAAGCATGAAGAATCAGAGTCACTACACCTTCAATGTTTAATTCTCTTTTGATCTCCATCAGTGCATTTCAGTTACATACTCTTGTATGATAGCAGCTGGTCCAACAAGATGATAGTGAGTCATGTGTCTGATTTATATCCTTCCATAGCTCTCCCATCCCTTGTAGAATCAATAGTACCTTTGAGTGCAATATCTAGCATCTCTAACACTCCTTCATTAATGTTCAAGAATTTTCTTGCAAAGAATGTGTTGGCCATGGCTTTGTGCATGTATCTGATCTCATGACTTCTAAATCTGCACTTTTGGTAAGTCCTCAACCTAATGATCTACTCATCCTTTTCCTAAACTCCCAATTACAAAAAGCTTACTTTGAAGAAGAAGAGTTCTGAAAACAACGACGCATGCTTATTTGACTGCAACTAGGAGACAAAAATTTTAATTAATTTCAAGCAGTTACAAGGGATAAAAGGGCTAGAGACAACATATCTCTAATAGAAGACAAAGATGGCATAATTTTTTCAAAGAAAAAAGACTGCAAAAGCTATTGTCCACTACTTTCAAAGCTTATACAAGTCGATAAATAGCAGTTGTTAAGAGACCATAAGTGAAACACTTGGGAAAGAGATTACACATGCAACAAATGAAGATTTAATCTGGATACCTTCTATGAATGAGATAAGACTGGTTGCTTTTGATCTTAATAAAGAAAAAGCCCCATACCTCGATGGGCTACCATCTAAATTTTACCAATCACACTGGCAGAACGTGAGCCAAGTAGTGGTGAGTGAGATCAAAATCCTTCTTCATATCTTGAACCCTACCACATAAGATTAATAAGACACACATTTAGGTTGATTCTGAAGATCAAAGGACCAAGAAAAAAGTATCGGATTATAGACACATTGCTAATTACAGCGTATATTTAAAAATAATATAAAAAATTCTAACAAAGCGTCTACAACCTTTGATACCTACACTTATATCCAAGATTCAATCTGCCTTTTATGACAAATCCAGCAATCTGGAATAATGTATTAATAACCCATGAGATGCTTCACCTACTAATGATATCATGAACAAAAAGAACAGATTAATGACTAAGACGTATGATCAACTTTAGCAAAGTTTTATCAAAATGGTGCTGAAAAAGTTGGCTTTTCATGATATATGGATAGGATGGGTTATCCAATACATCACAACAACGACTTATTCAATACTGATCAATGACACACCTAGATGCAAAATCTACCCTTAAATACGAATATAAGAAGGAGATTCCCTCTTCCCATGCATCTTCATTCTATGATGAGAAGTATTATCTGGATTATGCAACGAAGCTCATGGGATAAGAAACTACTAAGATTCAAAAGTTCCAAAGAAAACCCTCAACTTAACCATCTGCTCTTCGTTGATGATATTATGTTCTTTTTATATTTTCATCCAAATAGTATATCAGCACTAAAAAGTTATCCTAAAGAAATATAAGGAAGTATTCAGGGCAGTGTATAAACCCACAAAAATCTGCCATCATATTTTCTCACAAGGCTCCACAATCTTTATGAGATAAAATAAAAGCCGAGTTGGGGATTGGACAAGAGGGGGCATTGGTAAATATCTAGGGCTATTTGAACATTTCAGAAACTCAGAAAGAGATCTATTTGCATTTATCATAGATAAGATCAAGCAAAAAACAGATAGTTGGTCCTCTAAGTTCCTATCAACGGTTGGGAAACTTACATAATAATAGTGTCCTTTCTAGCTTACCAACTTATGCCATGTCTTGATCCAAGCTACTACTCTCTCTTTTTGTGTGCAAGAGAATTTAGACAACTATTACTCAATGTTGGTGGGATAGCAAACCGCCAAAACGCAAAATGGCTTGGTTGTTGTGGAAAAAACTATCAAGGCTCAAACGAAAAGGTAGGTTTCAGGAACATCAAAGTATTTAATGAAGCTATGCTAGCAAATATAGCTTGGAGGATATTGACTAACCCGCAATCGGTTTTAGCAAGATTAATTTAGGCTAAATACTGGGGAATCGTATTAGGGAGAAACGTCATCAAGATCACCTTGGGTAAGCACTTGTAAATGAAAAATCTATACATGTACGGGGAGATGCTTGGTTGCCTTTTATGGAAGTTAACTCCGCTTTTTGACCCCCAACAGAGACAACTTCGAACATGATAGTATCAAAGCTACTGATCCAAGGAATCGCTGAATGGAATCAGGAAAAATTAGAGATGTCATGCCCCAGTATATAAATGAGATAAAGAAGATCAAGGTCAACAAAATCGAAGAAAATGATAGAATGGTTTGGCTAAAGTATATCACATGAAACTATACAGTGAAAACTAGTTATTACTCAAGCCTAGAAGCGACACAAGAAGAAGAAAATAATGAAGATCAAACCTTAAATTTGGTATCAAAAATATGAGGTTACACCACAACTTCAAAACTGAAAATGATGTTGTGGAAGGCAACTTCGGAAATACTCGTGGTTAAGGACATACTAGTTTCCAGAATTACAGAAATTGATCCCACATGCCCTCGATGTGGCGAGCCAAAATGAATTACTTATCTTTTCTTTATATTTGACTTTGCACATGAGATTTTGAGAGTAGCCCCTATAAATCGACCTTTTCAACTTCTGTCCACCTCAAGTTTAACAATGCTCTGAAAAGGACTTAAAAAGCTTTTTCTGCTTGCCTCTTGCCAGATCAGGAGAGACACCAATCAAATCCTGGATAATGTGGAAATGTGGATATCAAGGAATGAGATAGTTTTCAACAATTTAACATTTCAACCACTGAAATCATAACAAAACCGATTGTGAATGCTAAAGAATGGGGACAAGAATCATGAAAGCTAATCTCAGTTCGAATACTCTCAACCCAAAAACCAAATTATGTGGTTCACATGTCATGTTGTTGCATCATAGAAATGGGAACTACTTCAGGCTGGAATAAGTTGGGTCTTCAACACTAGCACCACCAATGAACTTGTTTCTCAATCTGAAGCCTTATCGACCATCACCTCGCCTTTGCTTACGGAGGCCTTGGGCGTTTGATCGCCAATACAAGATCCAATTGAGTGGGGGATCACACACCTTGAACTATTCTCCAACTTAAGCCTTCTTATCTGGAGCCTTCAAACCGAAATTTCACCGCCAAAGCTTCATGGATTTTGCTATACATCATAACGTTTTCTTATACTTTTATTTTGATTTCGTTTTATCTATGTTCCTAGATAAGAGAATACGTTTGCTATGAGTTGGTAAAGTATGCATAATGTTAGTTTTCAATTTTTTGTAAACCTTACCTAATTTTGTTGGAATAAATTAAATTTTGACAAAAGAGGAAACGTTTTTATACAATTTTTTATTATTAGTTTTAATATTTGGTTTTTTTTGAATAAAAAATAATTAGAAGGACAAGTAAATATTTTGTACTTTATGTCACAAGGAAGAAGGAAAGAGTAACCTTTTTGGAAAATTGACTTATAAGTTACTATTAAGAATTGCTTGGATGAGTTGGTTGAGGTGGTTAAGTGCCCATCCCCTCTTCCCAAGTATTCGAGATCGATTCCCAGAACGCTCCCGTGAAAATAAATTAGCCCATGTGGAGTCCGCATGATCAATAAAGTGCGACCAGTATAAAAAAAGAATAATTACAAAGAAAAGTAAAGAATTATTTTTGAGCTTTATGCCATATTTTAAAAGGAGAAAATGACAATTTTCTGAAAATTGACTTGTAAAATATTATATAAAAAATAATCAGAAGGAGAAGTAAAGATTTATTTTTTATTTAATATACAACAGAAAGTGACATTTTTAAAAATTTTGACTTGTGAATTACAATATAAAAAATAATAAATAGAAAGAAATGTAAAAAGATATTTATTGAGTTTTATGCCACATGTAAGAATGAGAAAGCGGTCATTTTTAAAAATTTGATTTGTGAATTACTATAGGAAGAATAATTAGAAAGAAACGTTAAGAGTTATTTCTTGGTTCAGTGTCACCTTTGAAAAATATAAAGCAACAATTCTTTAACATTGATTTTGTGAATTATTATATTAGTATGTTAGAACAAGAATAGGACAAGTCCATAAAAAGTTGATTTATAAATTACTATCTACGAAAAAATAAATAGATGAAAAAGTAAAGAGTCATTTTATTTGTTTTTATTCCACATCTCCAGAAGAGTAAGCAACATGTCTTAGAGAATTGAATTGTGAATTATTATTTAAGGAAGAATAATTAGAAGGAAAAGTTAAGAAATATTTGTTGGGTTTAATGTCACGTGTGATAAAGAGCAACGAATGTTTTTAGAAAATTGATTTGTAAATTACTATATAAAGAAAAATAATTACAAGAAAAAGTAAAGAATCATTTCTTGGGTTTGTATGCCACATGTCTGTCTGAAAGAAAAAATGACATGTTTTAGAAAATTGATTTCTGAATTACTATATAAAGAATACTAATTAGAAGGAAAAGTTAAGAGATATTTCTTGGGTCTAAAGTCAACATGTGAAAAAAAGAAATGACAATTTTTAGAAAATTGACTAGAAAAATAAAGTCAATATTTGGGGTTTTATACCACATGTTAAAAAAGAGAAACTTATTGTTTTAAGAAAATTGCTTTTGTGAATTACTATTTAAGGAAGAATAATTAGAATAAAAATTTAAAAAATGTTTCTTGCGTTTAATGTCAGACGTGAAGAATAGAAAATGATAATTTTTTGAAAACTGATTAGGAAACATAAAGAGTCAGACTTTTGGGTTTTATGCCATATTTTAGAAGGAGATAGTGTCTGTTTTTAGAAATATGATTTATGAATTACTATATAAAGAAAAATAAATTAGAAAAAAATCTAAGAGTTATTTATTGGGTTTATTACGACATGTGAGAAGAAAAATACTTTGTTTAGTAAATTTACTTGTGTATTATGATATAAAGACAACTATATAAGAAAAACAAGTTAGAAGGAAAAGTTAAGATCTATTTCTTGGGTTTCATGTCACATGTGTGGGTTGAACAAAAAAAGATGTCACATGTGTGATAAAATGATACTCCTTCCGTTTCAAATTAAGTGTTATTTTAGAACTAAATTTTTATTTCAAATTAAGTGTCATTCTCATTTTTCAATGTAATTTTAACCAATAAATACCTATTATAACCTCAGCTTAAAACAATATAAACAATTAGCATTAATGTAATTAATGAGGGTATTATAGACAAATTAAACAATTTCTTAAATTGTGTGAAAAATCCTAGAATGACACTTAATTTGAAACGGAGGGAGTAATTTTTAGAAAATTGACAAGAAAGTTAAAGAGTTAGTTTTTGAGTTTTATGTCACATGTTAGAAAGAAAAAGAGATTGTTTATAGAAAATTGCTTTGTCAATTACTATTTAAGAAAGAATAATTAGAAGTAAAAGATAAAAACTATTTCTTACCTTTAATGTCACATATGAAAAAGAGAAAGGGGCAATTTTTTGAAAATTGACTAAGAAAAATAAAGAGTCAGTTTTTAGATTTTATGCCATATGTTAAAAGGATAAAGTGGCCGTTTTAAAAGAAATATAATTTGTGAATATTTATATAAGAAAAAATAACTAGAATAAATTTAAAGAGTCATTTTTTGGATTTTATGCCACATGTTAGAAGGAGGAAATTATTGTTTTTAGGAATATAATATATGAATTATTATATAAGGAAAAACAAATTAGAAGAAAAAATTAATAGTTACTTCTTGGTTTATTACCACATGTGAGAAGAAAAAAAATACTTTTTTAATAAAATTGACTTGTGTATTATTATATAAAGATGTTAGAAAGAGAAAGTGATTGGTTTTAGAAAATTGCTTTGTGAATTACTATTTAAGGAAGAATAATTAGAATGAAAAGTTAAAAAACATTTCTCAGGCGACGAAGGGGGCTAAGCCCGACTCTCAGGAGGTTCTGAAGTTTGTGCTCATGGTGATGGGTTCTTCGTCACCAAATTTTCACAAGATGAGATGAGATTCAAATTCCAAATCTAGGTTTCTTCACGATTGGTGTTAGAATTGAATCCGGCGATAGAGCTATGCATCAGAATTTTATTGTTATGGGATGAGAAGCTTCAAGTATTGAGTTTCAGCTATATCGGAGACGTATTGTTGGAAGATCACGAAAGCAACGTCATGGAATATACTATGTTTTATTCTCAATTACAACTATGTTTTTCAAGCAATTTTTTACAACTACATCAAGATGGATCTTACGATGCTCAACATATGAATCTCACAAGGTTTCTAAACAAACCCCAATTTTATGGATTAAGCATGTTTTATCAAAGATAATCTTATTACATGTCAGGAATACTCTCGCTTACAGAGTTGTTCACAAAGGTTCGATATCAAAGTTAAAAGCAAGGATGGAAGGTATAATTACTCAAGGTTCAGAGAATATGTTTACAATCATTGTGACCGGACATTTCAACAAATCAAAGTCTTCCGGTGGATCATCAATTCTCGGAAACTATGTTGATAAACCAAAACAATTTTCACAGAGAAGTTTCCTCAGTTCTCTATGCACAAATCACGGAAGAACACTTTCCTTAATCTCATCGAATTTGAATCTTGTCAATTCTGTCCATTGTAATCATTAATCTGCTCTTTCTTATGAGAATATCAAGTTTAATCACATTCAATTGTCATCTAATTTCAGATTGCATCAGCACAGATTCTAGATACGACAAGACGATATTCCAAAATTGGAAATTCAAACGAGAATCATGGTACAGAAAGTTATTACTTTCTTTCCGTTTGATGCAAGATTTTCACACAAAAATATCAATTCACGGATATGCATCAAGCTACGGAAAGAAGAATATATGAGTCTTAACTCTCTATGTTACAAAATTCTATTAAAACAAATGAAAACAGATTATTGTTTATATCTTCTATTTACAACTACTCTTTTTCATCTTCTAGCTTACAGATCAACAACGATGGCTCAACTAAAAAATATCAACAAGAACACATCAAGCTCTTCTTCCACGGTGATCCCCAAGATCAGAATTCCACGATTCGATAATAGTGCGTTATTGGCAAAGTGCTCTAAGGTGTTAATCGGTAGGTGTCTAAACCCGGTTAAACAAGATATGGGAGCTCTTAACAGAGATTTCCAAGAATTTGGAGAATGGAAGATAGGGTTGTTGGAGCAGATTTGGGATTTCGCAAATTCCAATTCACATTCAAAGAGGTGAGTGATATGGAGGAAGTACTAAGTTATGGTCCAAACCGTTTTCATGGATGGATGATAACACTCGATAGATGGATACCAAAGGCTCCTGAAGAGTATCCCGCTATGCTGGTGTTATGGGCCATAATATCCAACGTACCAACAGAGTATGTTGCAGAATGTGTCTTCAAAGCCATTGGAGAACAGTTAGGGAATATCAAGCAAATCGATGTTACAAACTCAAAGATCCTAGTTGAAGTAAACACCATGAAGGCTTTGATTGTGAAGACAGCTGTGGATTTTGATGATGGTGAAGAAACATTGATAAGAATCAAATATGATAGGTTGCAAGGAATGTGCAGCTACTGCAATTATATCAACCATGATGTGTCCCAATGCAAGAGATTGCCTGTCCACGAGCAACGTGGGAATGAATCTGGACAACAAGAGAGAAGAACTCGCGCCTCAGATCGTCACCAGAGCTTCAAAGGGGCATTGGTGAACAATCTCCGCCATGATTACTCCAGCCGTGGTGACAAACCTCACAGAGCAAGGCAATTGGATCAATATGGTACCAATTTTTATAACACAAAGATGGAACACAAGTATGTTCCTAGAAACCAATTGATGGCAGACAAGCAAAAGAAGATTGTAGAAGATAATTCAAACATAACAGGATCCAGGTCTAATAAGCGATCAGTTGATGATGTTGGTGATAAACAAAGGCTTGCGGAAAAACAAGATAGTGTGGAGGTCGTAGAAGCTGCTCAGTCAACGTCCAAAAAGGCAAAATTATCTTCATATGAGAAAGATAATAATGAGGTAAATTCTCGGAATCAAGTGGAACTAATAACAGAGAATAATATCTTTGTTTCTCTGGAAAACATGATCAAGGCTGGATCTCAGGGAGAGCATTATGATCCTATGAATTGCGACCTGCTATCTGAAAGCAGATTGTCAGAGAGCAAAGAGATACCACTGACTCTCAAGGAGTATGAAGTCATCAAACATCAAGAATATGGATGATAAATGAGGACGAAAAACAGGAGCTGTTAGCTAAAATAGAGAAGTTGAACAAGATCACTAAACCACCAAAACCGGCCAACAAAACGGCAAAGAATGATTGTAAATCATCTTCATTGGTGGAGGAACCAAAGCGGCCATCTAAGTCCGTAAGTGGCTTCCGTGCTGTTAGTTCCAGAAAGCAAAATATTGTGAATTCTGTTGAGAGTGGACATAAAAAAAAGAAGGAGAAAAGAAAGAAGGAGGAGAAAGGATCTAAGAACATGGACGATGGAGCCACATCTCGTCCAACGGCATTGACCGATTAATTTTATTCCTAGTTTTTTCAATGATTAATGTTTTATCATGGAATTGTCAGGAGATCTTAAACCCTATTTCGATTAATTACTTAAAAGATATTCTCCAGCAATCTAAAGTTAATTTATTATTTCTTATGGAAACAAAAAAATGACACATATCTAGGGAAAATATCAAGTGATTTAAAATTTGAAAATTTCATAACTGTGGAACCAATTGGAGGATTAGGATTACTTTATAATAACTATCTAAATGTTACTTTAAACTTTAAGAATAAAAATATTATAGATATATCTTTAACTCTAAGGGGATATTTTTCCCATATTTCTTTTATTTATGGCGAGCCTATCTATCATTTAAGAGATAATGTATGGGAACGATTAACGCGTTTTGGTTCACAACGTTTGGAACCATGGCTGACAATCGGAGATTTTAATGAAATCACGGGACACCATGAAAAAAGGAGGTCTTTTGAGAAGCCTAAATTCGTTTGTTTCTTTTAATGCAATGTTATACAATTGTGACTTTATTGAATTTCCATGCACGAGAGATACATGGTCATGGCGAGGAGTACGACGAGATGGGATAATTCGCTGCAAGTTAGATAAAGCTTTTGGAAATGAAAAATGGCACTCGATCTTTCCAAAATCAGGTTTGATAAATCAGGTTTCCAAATTCCAGGCTTCAGTTTTGATAAACGATGGGTCCGCAAACCAGGTTTCAAACAAGCAGTAAATTTTGGATGGAACAGATATGCTAATTTGCAGAAAAACTGGATTTCATATCAAATCTCGAACTGCCGAAGAGAAATATCTAGATGGCGAAAACAACAAGTTATTCCAGGAAAGGATAGAATTGAATCACTCAAAAATAGATTAGAGGAGTTGAAGAATATAGATGACTATCCTACAATAGATATACAACGTGTAGCCTTTGATATGGGATTGGCTTACAAAGACGAAGAAACATACTAGAAGCAGAAAAATAGAAATAAGTGGTTACAGTAAGGCGACAAAAACACTAAATTCTTTCATGCACAAACGAAGCAAAGGAGGGCAAAGAATAGGATTGTTGGATTGTTTAATGAGCAAGATACTTGGGTCGATCAAGAAAAGGAGATCGAGTCGATAGTTGTTAGATACTTTGAGACGTTATTTACATCTCAAGGATCATCTGACTTAGAAAGCTCTCTAGCAGGAATTGATCCCATCATCTCTGAAGAGACTAATCGTATGTTATTAGATCCATCATCTGTAGAGGAAGTAAGAAGAGCAGTTTTCACGATGAATCCTAGGAAAGCCCCAGGACCGGATGGGATGACAGCTCTCTTTTTGAAACAATCTTGGACGATTATTCAAGCAGACATGGTGAGACTGGTTAATGATTTCCTGGCGACATGTTTATTCGATAAAGATCTAAATCACACAAATATTTGTTTAATCCCTAAGACTATGGGACCAACAAAAATTACAGAATTCAGACCTATAAGTCTCTGTAATGTGGTATATAAAGTTATTTACAAAGTGGTGTGTTTGCGTCTTAAAAAGATATTACCATCCCTTGTCTCGGATTCCTAATCAGCCTTTGTGTCAGGCAGACTGATTTTAGATAATATTCTGATAGCTCAGGAGATGTTTCATGCTTTACGTACTAATAAAAAGATCAAAGGAAGCTATATGGCCATCAAGACTGATATGAGTAACGCGTATGACCGGGTAGAATGGGGTTTTTTGAGAAAACTGCTCCTAAAATTAGGTTTTCAAGATAGATAGGTCAATGGGATTATGCATTGTATTTCCCTTTGTTAGGTATTCTATTTTAATAAATGGCATACCGAGAGGGATTGTTACTCCCAAACGAGGACTTTGACAAGACGATCTCTTATCCACATACTTTATTCAATGTACAGAAGCGAAACTTAAAGAAGTACAATCGTTGAAACAGCTATCTGGTATCCCGGTGTCTCGTTCGAGTCCAGAAGTCTCGCATTTATTATTTGCGGATGATAGTCTTTTCTTCTGTAAAGCGAATAAAGACGAAGCGACTAGCATTCTTAATGTTTTAAAAGAGTATGAAAATATATCAGGGCAACAAATAAATTTTATAAAATCGTCAATCCAATTCGGTAAGAATGTGGATCAGGTTCTTCGTCATCAAATCCAAGAAATACTAGGTATCCATACGATTAGAGGTATGGGCTCATACCTAGGTATTCCAGAAGGTATTGAAGACGCAAATACGAAGGTCTTCGCATTTGTCAAAGACAAAATTGAATCAAGAATAAATTCTTGGTCAGCAAAATTCCTCTCCAAAGGTGGAAAAGAGGTTTTGATAAAGTCAGTCCTCACTGTTATACCATCCTATGTTATGTCCTGCTACCGTCTTTCCAAGGCAGTAACATCCAAGATATCAGCAGCGATAGCTAAATTTTGGTGGCAGAAATCAGGAGAGTCTCGCGGTATTCACTGGGTTAAATGGGAACGTCTTTGTAAGCATAAAGACAAAAGAGGCTTAGGTTTTAGAGCAATTGTAGATTTTAATACAGCTTTATTAGCTAAACAATTATGGCGCCTACTTAAGCATCCAGATTCTCTCTTAGCAAGAGTTCTTCGAGGGAGATACTACATGGGGTTAAACCCTTTGGAAACAAGACGAGTTTACACGCCTTCATATGGTTGGCACAGCATAATTTCAGCTCAATTACTGGTGATGAAAGGTTTGATTAAAAGAGTTGGGAATGGAGACACAATCAATATATGGACTGAGCCCTGGATTCCAGATACCATTCCAAGACCAGCCATAAGTCAAGGTCTTCTTCTGTATCCTGATTTGAAAGTCTCAGATCTGATTGACTCTCAGACTAGACTCTGGAAGGAAGCATTAGTTAAACAATTCTTCACTCCAGAAGATGCGAGTATGATACTATGTATCCATATACCAAGAACTCCAATAGCGGATCGTCTAGGTTGACATTTCCATAAGGTAGGAATTTACACGGTAAAATCAGGTTATTGGACGGAAAGAAATGTTCAATAACATGTGAAAAACTTACATGATCCCCATATACAAGATTTACAAGCTCAATCATGGAGAATCCAACTAGCACAGAAGCTTAAGCATTTTATTTGGCAATCTTTGTCAGGCCAACTTGCTGTCAAAGCAAATCTCATTCGTCGAGGTATTAAATGTGAGGCTAGTTGTGATAATTGTGGAGCTGAAGAAGAAACTATTAATCATGTACTTTTCGAATGTCCGCCTGCAATCCAGGTTTGGGCTATGTCAAAGATTCCAGCAGGACAAAATTTCCCGGATCATCTATTTACTCAAACTTTGATTTCTTATTTTGGAGAACACGGAAGGATGAGGGCTATGAAAGTTTCCCATGGCTTTTATGGTTAATCTGGAAAGAAAGAAATGACAAAGCTTTCACAAATAGATCACAAGATTTACAAGAATTAGTTAGAAAAGCTGAAACAGAAGCAAAACTCTGGGTGTCTGTTCAACAAGATATGAAAACGAACAGTTATGAGATAGTAGATAGTGTATTCTCACAAGGAAGTTTGGTTGATAGACCTTTGACGCTAAACCCATTTTTAATGGGTACAGATGCATGGTAGACGCATTGTGGAAGAAAACTGATCCATATTCAGGTATAGTATGGTATTGTTTTTTTTTTGAGAATGAAAGAGTTTATATGGGAGGATAATGTATCCGACGGAGTCTGTCTCCTTTACATTCCGAATCTGAAGCCCTTTTATGGGCCATGACGTGTATATCTTCAATATCGGAAGTTAAATTTATTATGGATAGTTCGGAGATAGTGAAGATGATGGATAAGCCGTCTGAGTGGCTTGCATTCCTACCATATTTCACGGATTTTAATCGCCTCCGGACCAGTTTTGCAGTTGTATCACTCTCCAAGATTCCGCGCGCTCTCAATTATAAAGCAGACCTCATTACCCGAGAAGCTAGGAGACTATCTCGAAGTCAAGATTCGTTGCAAATTGTTCCCACCTTTGGGTTATATTCTTAAATATTCTTGTTGAGTAATGTTGACAAAAAAAACAAAAAAAACATTTCTAAGGTTTAATAACACATGTGAAAAAGAAAAGCGACAAATTTTTGAAAACTCACTAGGAAAAATAAAGAGTCAGTTTTTTTGGTTTTATGCAATATGTTAAAAGGAGAAGAAAATGACCGTTTTTAGAAATATGATTTATGAATTATTATATAAGGAAAATAATTAGAATGAATAGTCATTTTTTGGGTTTTATGCCATAAGTCAAGGAGAGAAAGTGACCGGTTTTAGAAAATTGTTTTGTAAATTACTATTTAAGAAAGAATAATTAGAAGGAAAATTTTTAAAAAATATTTTATAGGTTTAGTATCACATGTGAGAAAGATAAAGCGATAATTTTTTGAAAATTGATTAGAAAAAATAAAGAGTGAGTTTTTTGGTTTTATACCACATGTTAGGAGGAGAAAATGATTGTTTTTAAAAATATTATATATGAATTATTATATAAAGAAAAATATATTTAAAAAAAATCTACTTGTGAATTATTATATAAAGATTTAAATACAGTTTATAATTTTTACAGAAAAACAAAATGAAGTTTTCAGCGTACAATCTATAGGGAATTTATATATCTCTAAACTCAATGGTTTTTCAAAATTATAATTTATTTTTGCAGAAAAAAACTAAACAAAGCTAATTTTGCGTCTATTGATTGCTTGATAGTGCAATTGGTCTTGTAAGTTACAAGTGCAAGTGGGCCATGGAAGGTAGACAGTTATTTGTAAGTTGCACGCACTCTTTCTGTATAAAACACCATTATTGGTGGACTCCAAGCCGTGCTATGTCACATTTTCTCTCTCTTTTCTATTCTAAACTGCTTGAAAACCCTAGCTGCTTTTGTAGCCATGGATTCTTCTCATAAGTCACCCAACAAATCACTGTTAGTGATCGGAGACATGATCGATTGTGACAGTATTAACTCTAATTTTTCAGGTTCAACTCTCTCTGGTGACTTCTCCAAGGTGGGACTCAAGAGAAACTATGAGAATATTGATGATAATGGTAGCTTATCTATAAATAAAGATAAGATGACGATTGCGAATAACTCTATCATTGCTATGGATGTGAAACCATTGGCGATTGTGGAGCCAGATACTCCAAAGCTTATCTTTAGAAGTTTTATAAAAATGGTGCTGAAAAGTTGGTTTTTCATGATAAATTGATAGGATGTGTTATCCAATACATCACAACAACGACTTATTCAATACTGATCAATGACACACCTAGATGCAAAATCTACCCTCAAATAGAAATCTAACAAGGGGATTCCTTCTTCCCATGCATCTTTATTCTATGATAAGAAGTATTATTTGGATTATGCAATGAAGCTCATGGGATAACAAACTGCTAGGATTCAAAAGTTCCAAAGATAACCCTCAAATTTACCATATACTCTTTATTGATGATACTATGTTCTTTTCATATTTTCATCCAAATAGTATATCAGCACTAAAAGGTTATTCTAAGGAAATATAAGGAAGCATTCAGGGCAGTATATAAATCCACAGAAATCTGCCATTATGTTTTCTCGCAAGAGTCCACAACCTTTATGAGATATAATAAAGTTAGGTTGGGGATTGCACAAGAGTGGCATTGGTAAATATCTAGGGCTGTTTGAATATTTCAGAAACTCAAAAAGAGATATATTTGCATCTATTATAGATAAGATCAAACAAAATATAGATAGTTGGTCCTCTAAATTCCTATCGATGGTTGAGAAACTTAGTATAATAATAGTGTTCTAGCCAGCTTGCCAACTTATGCCATGTCTTGATCCAAGCTACTAGTCTCTCTTTTTCTGTGCAAAAGAATTTAGACAACTATTACTCAATGCTGGTGGGATAGCAAACTGCCAAAACACAAAATGGCTTGGTTATCGTGGAAGAAACTATCAAGGCTCAAATGGAAAGGTAGGTTTCATGAACATCAAAGTATTTAATGAAGCTATGCTAGCAAATATAGCTTGGAGGATATTGACTAACCAGCAATCGCTTTTAGCAAGATTAATTCAGGCTAAACACTGGGGAATCGTATTAGGGAGAGATGTCATCAAGATTACCTTGGGTGAGCTGTTGGAAATGAAATAAATCTATACATGTGTGGGGAGATGCTTGGTTGCCTTCTATGAACTTAACTCCGCTTTTGGACCCCCAACAGAGGTAACTTCAAACATGATAGTATTAGAGCTACTGATCCGAAGAATCGCTAAACGGAATCTGGAAAAAATTAGACATCTCATGCCCCAATATCTAAATGAGATAAAGAAGATCAAGGCAACAAAATCGGAGCAAATGATAGAATGGTTTGGCTAAAGTATATCACAGGAAACTATACAGTGAAAACTAGTTATTACTCAAGCCTAGAAGAGACACAAGAAGGAGAAAATGATGAAGATCAAACCTTCAATTTGGTATCAAACATATAGGGTTACACCACAGCTCCAAAACTAAAAATGATGTTGTGGGAGGCAACATCGGAAATACTCCTGGTTAAAACATACTAGTTTACAGAATTATAGAAATTGATCCCATATGCCCTCGATGTGGCGAGCCAAAATGAATAACTTATCTTTTCTTTCTATATAACTTTGCACATGTGATTTGAGAGTAGCCCCTGTAAATTGACTTTTTTAACCTCTGTCCACCTCAAATTTAGCAATGCTCTGAAAAGAAGTTAAAAAGGTTTTTCTGCTTGCCTCCCACCATATCAGAAGAGACACCAATCAACCCCAGGATAATGTGGAACATGTGGATTTCAAGGAGTGAGTTAGTTTTCAACAATGGAAAATTTCAACCACTGAAATCATAACAAAATTGATTGTGGATGTTAAAGAATGGGAACAAGAATCCTAAAAGCTAATCTCAGTTGGAATTCTCTCAACTCAAAAACCAAATTATGTGGTTCACATGTCATGTTGATGCATCATGGAAATGTGAACCACTTTAGGCTGGAATAGGTTGGGTCTTCAACACTAGCACCACCAATGAACTTGTTTCACAATCTGAAACCTTATCAACCATTGCCTCGCCTTTGCTTACGGAGGCCTTGGGCGTTTGATTGGCAATAGAAGATCCAATTGAGTGGGGAATCACACATCTTGAATTGTTCTCCAACTTAAGCCTTCTTATCCGGAGCCTTCAAAACAAAATTTCACCGTCAAAGCTTCATGGAGTTGACTCTACATCATAACGTTTTCTAATGTTTTTATTTTGATTTCGTTTTATCATGTTCCTAGAGAAGAGAATACTTTCGCTGATGAGTTGGCAAAGTATGCATAATGTAGTTTTTAATTTTTGTGTAAACCCTACCTAATTCTGTTGGAATAAATTTAATTTTGACAAAAAAGGAAACAATTTTTATTATTAATTTACATTTGTTTTTTTCTCTTAAATAAAAAGTAATTAGAAGGAAAAGTAAATAGTGTGAACTTTTTTTTTCTTTTTCGAAAACTGAATTAGATTAAAATGTGCTATAGTTGATTACATAAGTTACAACAAAAAAGAATACATGCAACTTAAGCCAATCAACTATTCAGGACCAAAAGTAGAAGTAATACCATCAACAACTACTTATAGAATAAGCCGAGAATATAACTAAACAGATAATAGTATAGATAGAAACCGGTAATATTGCTAGCATCGTGCATCGAAAGCATAGTGACCAAGTGAGGATGTCAAAACGTGCGAGTAGATTTTTTTGATGGATCACCATCAAAATGATCGGGATAACGCTTGTGTTTGGATTCTTGGTTGATCATCACTTAAACATCTTGTTGAGTTGCATTGATCGCCAAGTCAAGCTCCAAAGTTGTCGTAAAATTCCCTAATCCACCGTTGGTGTTGTTTGCATCTCGATTAGCCTCCACATCGGTGTTAAGACCTACAAACCTATGATCAATCACTCTAGGTGTGCCAGCTGTAGTTTGCGGAATCATTTCCTGATGAATGACTTTAAGTTCCGGTGAAGATAGTTCTGTGTGAGAGAAGTCAGCAGAAGAATCATCATTATCAAAGTTACTTGTCGAAGGTGGAAATAAAAATCCGAAGGTTAAGGCACATAAGTACGAGCCATGGTATCATGAGTTAATTTTTGGCAATTAAGACAGAAGTTAGCCACATACTCATAGTTAAAATAGACTTGAACTTTATCTCCGTTTTGAAACCGAACGTTCTTGAAGAATTTGAGTATCTCAAAAGCATCAATTTCCACACGAATCCTAATCAAACCAGCTCTAGATAAAGATAGAGGTTGAATGTCTACTTCAATTACCTCGCCAAGAGAGAGAGTGATTTGTCAGACTGACATAGCTGATGCATAATATAGCGGAAGATCTTCAATTTGAATCCAAAGTGGTATTTTGGTGAGAAGATCTGGAGGCTTATGTGCTTTCCACCTCTGTTAGAGTACGAACCAGCCATTATAGGTGATAGGTTGTCGTCTTAACACGGACACGAGATCAGTTTGGACTAAAAAATGAACTATACCATATCAATATCTATGATTCTTCCTCTCACTTGAGTCTCTAAATGTCATATGCGAGGAAGATCTTGTGCCAGCTCAATAAGATTCTGCGCCTGGTAGTTGACCAGTTTAGCTATGAGACATTTCCGACTTAGCTCCAAAGACAAACCATGCATGAAGTTATACACGTTGATATATGCATTTCGGCAACCCATATGAAACTGAGAAACTGAAATCCATAAGTTATCTACCATAGTGGTTGATGAGGGTTTCGTCAGAAGGAAGAAGGATGAAGAGGAAGGGTGCCCAAGAGTAGTGTTATAGACATTAGAAGTGAGATGAAGAGTGTTTGAGGGTTAATAATCATTACATGTCCTCCACTCTAGGTAATTTTATTGGGCGGGATCTTGATAAAACAATTAACCAATGCATGTACATTAGGTGTAAGAAGCGCTGCCTATTGAGAGAATCGATATGAGACAAGATATTGAAGAGATTTGGGGTTAACAAAGCTGATTGGTGGAGCAGATAGGAGCTGCAAGATGGAGAAAGAAAAAGTAGAAAGGAAAGGTATTGGATGGACAAAAGGAATGATGACGCCTCAAGTGTAGGAGATAGTGTGAGAGAAACCTATGGGACATGACACTTGGAGCTCAAATGACTAGGAAGAAAGAATTGTGGAAGGATTTGATATATGATTACAATAATGACTATTGGGCTTAAATGAAGTAATTAAGAGTCTGAAGGAGCCCATTAAGGAGATTAATGAGCCAAAAAAATTTATTGCAAATGATTAGGAGTTATGATTAATAAGTAGAAGAGATATAAATAGTGATGGTGATTGAGAGTAATAGAAGGTGAAGTTATGAAGTATTGACGTATTGATATACTCATCATAAAAGAATGATGATGTGGTAGTAACAAAATTCAATTTTGATGATATGGTGTTATCTAAAATATACTAGTGATTATCAAAGTGTTGGGATTAGGATTTATAGTAGAAAAAGGCTATAACCAACTTGGCAGATTGCGGGAAATATATTCGGAGAATCTGTGGTCACAAACTACACTTCTAGCTATTTTATAAGTATGGGATTTATAATTATGAGGGATGGAATGAAAATGTATACCTTGTAGTCCTGAAAGTAGATGTTGAGTTTGGTTCGATAAATATTGTAGACGAGGCCATTGTGTTGGGTTTTGGATGACTTGTATTGTTTCCGGGGAGTCCAATAAAATTGTGGCCAAAGAGATCCTGAAATCCATGATGCTTTGTAAGTCAGATGATACCTTTCAAAGACAATTCAAGCTTGGATCTTGAATGTTAGATTACATGTCTGGCATGCATGTAGCTATTGTCTAGATTTTTTTTATGATCCAGGCACCCCCATGATGATAACTTGTCTTTGCCTAGTAGGTGCTAAGCCAAATTGTATAGGATGTCTCGATGCTGTCTGGAACTGGGAGTGTGGATGGTTTACTTGTGTAGCAAGACATCCGTTGTTAATATGTGTTCCTTAAATTTACCCAAAGTCTTGCCTTAGATAATCCTTCTCTAATCATGTATGCAACATCTACTTGTCTATCTTGAATCACTATAATGTTCCTAGTTTTCCAAATAATCCATAAAATCCAAGGGAAGGCTATGTGGATGTCCTTCAGTATCTGGGTGTTCTTCCACATATTAAGTAAGTGAATGAAATTGTACATGTTTAGTTAATTATGGAAGCCTTGTATTGGTATCGGGAAGTTAGCCAGTCTCCATATTTTTCTTGTTGGATGACATAAGAATAGCATATGATTGATCGTTTCTTGTTGGTCTCCACAGATTTTACAATTTGCTATCGAGATAATTGCTCTAGTGACCAACTAAGCATTCACCGCTACCGCACTCGATAAAGCCTTCCACATAAAAAATTTAATCTTATTCGGGACATGTACTCTCCACACTGATTTTTTAAGAACATCTATGGGATGCATAATTTCTTGAAAATTATTGGAGCCATCCTCATTAATCTTAGCTGTGAGCCAATAACCACTTTTAACTATGTATGCTCCTGATCTATTATAGCTCCATATCCATTTATCCCTAATGTTTGGGTCCGATTGTATCTAAAGTATCTGATTGATGTCCGAGTTAATGAAATAGCGGTTTCATAAATCCAAATTCCATATCGATGATTGTAGGAGGTTAACTACTTTTAGTTCCTCAGCTAGTCTTGGTTCCCTGGAAATGGGGGTGCGTGGTTTAACACCCATAAGCCAGTTATCCTTCCAAACCAAAGTATCACATCCATCTCCAATTTGTCAGATTAAGCCTTCCATTAGTAGAGTTTTTCCATGTAGAATACTTCTCCATCCATATGAAGGTCTACTGCCTAAGTTGCTATCTAGAAAGGATTTATATGTTTTGGCAAATAACGTATCTAGATAATGTAGGAGCCTCCAAGCTTGCTTAGCTAGCAGGGCAATGTTAAATTTCTCGAAATCCCTGAATCCTAAACCTCCTTGCATTTTGGCTTTGCACATTTGCTTCCAAGAGACCCATGCAATCTTTTTCCTTTCAGCCTCTGTGTTCCACCAGTATGATCTAACGATAGATGTTAGTCTATTGCAGTTAGCTTTCGTAAGTTTAAAGCAGGATATCATATATACCAGCAATACCATCGCAATTGTTTTAATCAATATTTCTTTGCTTCCAGCAGAGAGTGTGCGGGCGAACCAATTATTTGTTCTTTGTTTGGTCCGTTTCCGAAAGGAACTTAAATTTTTTTGTCTTGGATCCTTTGAAGGAACTGGCAATCCAAGATATTTATCCATTCCTTGAGCCGAGTATATCTCTAAAATATTCCTGATTTGATCTTTCAATCCTTCCCTAATTCGACCAAAAGTGATCGCGTATTTGTTAAAATTTATTAACTGACCTGAAAATTGGGAATATTCCAAAATGCATCTTTTGAGATCTGATGCTTCTTGCGGTGTCGCCTAACTGATGAATAGGCTATCATCTGCATAAAGCAGGTGGTTAATCTTGGGTCCAGTCTGGTGGAATTGAATTCCTGACAGTATGTTTTGTAAGTTCAGATTATTAAGTTTCGTGGTCAGTGCCTTTGTACAGAGGATGTACAGATAAAGGGATATGGATCTCCTTGGCGAATCCCCCTAGTAGGTTGAATCAGTCCATGAGCTTGTCCATTAATTAACACTGAATAAGAGACCGCAGAAACGCATTGCATAATTAAATGTATCCATCTGCTGTGGAATCCGAGTTTGCGTAGTACTTCCTGGAGAAATAGCCATTCCAATCGATCCTATGCTTTGGAGATGTCCATCTTGACAAGCATTTGGTTTGAGTAGTTGCTATGTCTGGTCATTTTCATGAGCAATCATGATGTTGTCACTAATTAATTTGCCTGTAGTGAAAGCCCCTTGAGTTTCAAAAATAATGTTGATCAATAGTGGTTGAAGACAACGTGTAATGATCTTTGCAACCACCTTGTACAGGATCAAACAAAGATGGATTGGTCTAAAATCTATCATCCAGCGAGGTGTTTCCGTTTTTGGGATCAAGCTAATATATGTATAATTCCATTCTGAAGGAATTATACCCTGTTCGAATATCACCTGGACTTCCTGTGTTATTTGTGTGCCTACGATCGACTGGTATTGTTGGAAAAAATGCGCCGTCAGTACATTGGGTCCTGCGCACTATCTGATCGAATACTACAAATTGCCTCTTTGACCTCGCTTTGTGAAACCTGTACCAGGAGTTCTTCGTTCATTGCTTGAGTGATTTTGGGCATGATATGTTGAAAGTGGGTTAGCAGGGTTTGTTGATTGGAAGAGATTATGAAAATATTGAGCTGCTAATGATCCTTTTGATCCTTCAAGATATTGTATGTGGCCAGACGCATCTTCTAGTCCATCAATTATGTTTTTGATGCGCTGTCGATTAACACTGGAATGGAAGAAACATGTGTTTGCATCACCTTCGCGGAGCCATTTTCTCGAGATTTTTGTTTCCAAAACATTTCCTCGTTGTGAACTTGTTGCCAAATTTCTGAATTAAGTCTTTCAGTTCTGTTAAAGTTGGGGTTGACTTTGGTTACCTCCACTTGTAATTTTCTAGTTAAGAGATCAATTTGAAGTCCTGAGTGATACTGCTTTTCCTTTTTCCATGCGATGACTTTTTTTTTGCATTTATGAATTCTATCAAGAGCTTGTAATGGATTATTTGGCAAAGATGAGTTACAGGCTTGTTCAACTAATTCTGCAAAATTCTTCTTGTGGATCCATCTCTTATCAAAAAAGAAACGTTTGGAGATAAGATAATCCTCAGCTACAAATTGAGTGAGTATTGGTCTATGGTCTGATCTAAAGATATCCATATAGGTAGTTCTCGTTATGGGAAACTTATGCCAAGCATCTGAGTTCCCAAAGGCTTTATCCAGGTCGGATTTGGATCCAATGAGATCCTCTATGTCCCATCCAAGAGTAGTTTAGACTTGTCCTGTTACACTCCTGCATATCACATACTTGAAGCATCTCTCTAAATAGCACCATATTTCTTTGTGGTCGCGATGGACCCCCCAAATTTTCAGAATTATCTTGGATCTCATTAAAGTCACCTATGAGAACCCACGCGCAATTACGATTATCGCTAATCTATTTAAGCTGGCTCTAGAACCGATGTCGATTTTGCGGAATAAGATTACCGCAGACAAACGAAACAAAAATATGATACATACTCACTCTTAAGTAAGAGTCTATAACATTAGTATTACTATTTAGAATTATCAGGTCATCTTTTGATTTCTAGAACACCGCCATCCCTCCACCTAAACCAACTGGATTGACCACATGAGAATATTGATATCCCAGCCAGTGCTGGACTTTTATTATATATTCTTTATTATTTTTTGTCTCCATGAAGAATAGATAGTCTGGAAATAGTTTTTTGTGTATTTCTTTGAGACGTCGAACTGTCGGGGTATTCCTCAAACCCTGATAATTCCAACTGAGTATACTCATTGGGGACTTGGTGGCTTTGAGGTGGCCACCTCACCAGTTCTATCGTTCAAACTTGGCGGTTCCATAGTGCAGTTACCCGATTCCCACATTTTGTGTTTTTAGTAGGAGCCATATCCCGTTGTAACATACTATCCAAGTCAACTTCTTGCTCACCCATTTTGCCGCTAAAGAGATTGGATGATGATACACTGGAGTTATGGGTAATTTTGACTTGTTGAATTAGAGGGTATTTAGAAGACTATTTTCTCCCTTTCCTACTGTTTATTAATTTGTCAACTGCTCTGTCCTTAGTCGGAGTCTCTTTATCCTTTTCCCCCTCATTAATCACGAGACTTTTATCTTGATTTACTATTATGTTATCCTTGTATTTTGTTCCACTAGAAGTTGGCTCTGTTGGAATGGCCTTGAAGGAAGAAAGGGAGTACTGTGACTTCTCCAAAATTGAATTATTTTGTTGTGAATCCGGCACTACTTTATGGGGGGGAATTATCCCGGTCATTCATCTCAAGTTCTTGTTCCTTATTTCTTCATGTTATCCTTTTGTGGAGATGACGGTGCCGATGGGATGAAAGCCATGGGAAATGAGCTTTGTCGTGGCTCAATTGGAAGCAATAGAAGCATACTCGTTTAACTCTTTCAAACTCATATCTAATATGTAAGACCTTCCCATCCGGTAGGCGAAAAGCATGTTTTGGCCAGAGAGGATCATTAAGGTCGTACATAATCTTGACTCTAATGAATTAATGAAGTTGAGTACGATTTTCACCATAATCAACTTCCTGTACTTCTCCTATAATGTTAGCAACTGCCCTGAATAGATCCTTTCTGTGATAGTGGATAGGGATGTCATATAGACGAACCTAGAGAGGAACTTTTGTGATTTGGCAATCCTCAGTACCTTTTATTTTGTTCAACTACTACTCCCCACTCATCAAAATTCCAGAGGCCTAATCTAGTGATGGGTTGTAGCGTTTGTTCAGATGGAAATTTGAATTGGAAATAGTCTTGAGAGATGACCGAACCAACAATTCGATGAAAAACTCTCCGAATTCTAGGCATAGTAAGAAGAACCTTTGACATGTTTCGCTTTTTTGGATTGAGGAGTCTTCCGATTAATACTATATCATTCTCTTGGGATGCGGTATGGTTACCACTCAAGGGGAGGTCAATTGGAGCTTCTTCTAATAAATTTAACGATTTGAAAGCCTATTAAAGAGCATTGGGATCCATCAAACAAACCAATAGAAATTGCCTTTCTAGAAGTAGATCGATTATAAAGTAACCAGATAACTAGGTTAATCAAAACTTACTTACCTTATTAAGAGTGTGGAATGGTTGCATGCAAGGTGAAAGGATCAAGGAATGAGTCTCCGAACTACCAATCTTTTGCATGTTCACCGGATTGGGTCATAACCGAAGCTAATGATTTGTCGAGGGAAATTATCAGAGCTTTAGAAATGTTTCTAGTAGATCGCCCGATCTTATACTAATTTAGAGTGTGGATTAGTTGCATGCAAGGAGAACGATCCAGATATGATCCTCCGAGCTACTGATCTTCTTGCATTTCGCTGCATTGTGTCAGATCCAAAGCTGATGATTCGATGAGGAAGATTCTCAGAGCTTTATGGATATCTTTAATAGGTTGTGTTACTTATATGAGGGAAAGAGGAAAGACTGGATTGACAGCAATGGAGGAAACCAGGAAGGAAGTGAGACCAAGCACAAACGCAACAACAAGATCAAGGGAAACCGGCAAGCAGAGTTCCAGTAACTTATTCTACTCTCTTTTTATACTAGAGAGAAGAAGAAAACATATTTTTCTCTTTTTTAAATAGTGTGTACTTTATGTCACAAGGAAAAAGGAATGAGTAAACTTTTTTGGAAAATTGATGTTATTATATAAGAATAATTACAAGGAAAATTAAAGAACCATTTTTGAGCTTTATGACATTTTTAGAAGGAAAAAGTGACAATTTTCTAAAAATTGACTTGTAAAATATTATATAAAAATAATTAGAAGGAAAAGTAAAGATTTATTTCTTATTGTTTATGTCACAGAAAGTGACAATTTTTAAAATTTTGACTTGTGAATTACAATATAAAGAATAATAAATAGAAGAAAATTGTAAAAAGTCATTTATTGAGTCTTATGCCACATGTGAGAATGAGAAAGTTACAGTTTTAAGAAAATTAATTTGTGAATTACTATAGAAAGAATAATTAGAAAGAAACGTTAAGAGCTATTTCTTGGGTTCAGTGTCACATTTGAGAAACATAAAGCGATAGTTTTTTAAAAATTGATTTGTGAATTATTATATTAATATGTCAGAACAAGATAATGGGAAACTTTTAAAAAGTTCACTTGTAAATTACTATATAAGAAAAAATAAATAGATGAAAACGTAAAGAGTTATCTTTTGGGGTTTTATGACACATGTCCAAAAGAGTAAGCAACATGTTTTAGAGAATTGATTTGTGAATTACTATTTAAGGAATAATAATTAGAAGGAAAAGTTAAAAAATATTTGTTTGGTTTAATGTCACGTGTGATAAAGAGAAAGCAAATTTTGTTAGAAAATTGATTTGTAAATTACTATAAGGAAAAATAATTACAAGGAAAAATAAAGAGTCATTTCTTGAGTTTGTATGCCACATGTCTTAAAATGAAAGTGACTTGTTTTAGAAAATAGATTTGTGAATTACTATATAAGGAATACTAATTAGAAGAAAAATTTAAGAGGTATTTCTTGGTTTTAATGTCACATGTGAGAAAAAGAAACGAAAATTATTAGAAAATTGACTGGAAAAATAAAGTCAATATTTGGGGTTTTATACAACATGTTAGAAAGAGAAAGTTATTGTTTTAAGAAAATTATTTTGTAAATTATTATTTAAGGAAAAATAATTAGAAGAAATTTTTTTAAAATATTTATTACGTTTAATTTGACACTTAAAGAAGAGAAAACGACAATTTTTTGAAAAATAATTAGGAAAAATAAAGAGTCAGTTTTTGGGTTTTATACCATATTTCAGAAAGAGAAAGTGTCCATTTTTAGAATTATTATTTATAAACTATTATATAAAGAAAAATAAATTAGAAGAAAAATTTAATAGTTACTTATTGGGTTTATTACCACATGTAAGAAGAAAAAAATAGTTTGATTTGGTGATTTTATTGATGTCTTGGTTGACAAAATAAATTATCCTATAAAGATTACTATATAAGAAAAACAAGTTAGAAGTAAAAGTTAAAAGCTATTTCTTGGGTTTAATATCACATATGTGAAAAATGATAATTTTTAGAAAATTGACTAGAAACGTAAAGAGTTAGTTTTTGCATTTTATGTCATATGTTAGAAAGAGAAAGTGATTGTTTTTAGAAAATTGCTTTGTGAATTAATATTTAAGGAAAAATTAAAAACTATTTCTTAGGTTTAATGTCACATATGAGAAAGAGAAAGCGGCAATTTTTTAAAAATTGACTAAGAAAAATAAAGAGTCCTTTTTTCGGTTTTATGCCATATGTTAGAAAGAGAAAGTAGCCGTTTAAAAAAATATGATTATTGAATAATTATAAAAGAAAAAATAATTAGAATAAATTTAAAGAGTCATTTTTTGAGTTTTATGCCACAAATCAGAAAGAGAGGTAATAGTTTTTAGAAAATTATTTCATACATTACTATTAAAGAAAGAATAATTAGAAGAAAAAGTTAAAAAATAGTTTTTAGGTTTAATGTCACATGTGGAAAAGAGAAAATTACATTTTTTTGACAAATTGACTAGAAAAAATAAAGAATTAGATTTTGCGTTTTATGCCACATGTTAGAAGGAGAAGATGACCTGTTTTAGGAATATGATATATGAATTATTATACAAGAAAAAATAAATTAGAAGAAAAAATTAATAGTTACTTTTTTGGTTTATTACCACATGTGAGAAGAAAAAAAACTTTTTAAAGAAAATTTTACTTGTATATTATTATATAAAGATGTTAGAAAGATTGATGTTAAAAAAAATGTTAGAAAGAGAAAGTGATTATTTTTAGAAAATTGCTTTGTGAATTTACTATTGAAGGAAGAATAGTTAGAAGAAAAAGTTAAAAAATATTTTTTAGGTTTAATGTCACATGTGAGATAAAGAAAGCGATAATTATTTAAAAATTTACTAGGAAAAATAAAGAGTCAATTTTTTTTTGGGTTTTTTTGCTATATGTTAAAAGGAGAAGAAAGCGACTGTTTTTAGAAATATAATTTATGAATTATTATATAAGGAAAATTAATTAGAATAAATTTAAATAGTTATTTTTTGGGTTTTATGCCATAAGTCAGGGAGAGAAAGTGAGCGTTTTTAAAAAATTATTTTGTAAATTACTATTTACGAAAAAACAAGTTGAAGGAAACGTTAAAAAAATATTTTGTAGATTTAATGTCACATATGAGAAAGAGAAAGCGACAATTTTTTGAAAATTGATTAGGAAAATAAAAAGTTTTTTAGATATATTATATATGAATTATTATATAAGAAAAAACCTTTTTTTTTGAAAATTTACTTGTGAATTATTATACAAGGATTTAAATACAGTTTATAATTTTTACAGGAAAACGAAGTTTTTAGGGAATTCATACACATATGTAAACTCTTTTTAATGGGTTTTTAAAATTATAATTTATTTTTGCTGAAAAGAAAACTAAACAAAGCTAATTTTGTCTCTATTGATTGATAATACAATTGGGCTTGTAAGTTAAAGTGCAAGTGGGCCATGGAAGGTGGACGGTTATTTGTAAGTCGCGCCACTGTCTCTGTATAAAACGCCATTACTGGAAGACTCCAAGTCGTGCTATGTCACGTTTTTCTCTCTCTTTTCTACGCCAAACTGTTTCAAAACCCTAGCTGCTTTTATAGACATGGATTCTTCTCATAAGTCGCCCAGTAAACCGCTGTTAGTGATTGGAGACATGACCGATTGTGACAGTTTTAACTCTAATGTTTCAGGTTCGACTCTCTCTGGTGACTACTCCAAGGTGGGACTCAAGAGAAACTATGAGAATATTGATGATAGCGGTAGCTTGTCTATAAAGAAAGATAAGATGACGATCGAGAATAACTCTATCGTTGCTATGGATGTGAAACCATTGGCGATTGTGGAGGCAGATACTCCGAAGCTTTCTAGACAATTTTGGAAAGCTCTCAATGATGAAGAATCTAATCCTAATCCTGTACCTCGCTATTGTAATTGACGATAATCCTCCAACTTGATAGATAATTTGAGGTTTTTTTTTTTGCAACTCGAAAACCCTAATTCGTGTCTATTGTTTTGTTGCATATGCAATAGGTGTCAATGATGCAGCAGTTAGGGTTCATCCTCAATTTCTTCATGCGAACGCCACAAGCCACAAGTGGGCACTTGGTGCTTTTGCAGAACTTCTTGACAATTCTCTTGATGAGGTATCTAATGGAGCTACATATGTTCGAGTTGATTCAAGTACAAACAAAAGAGACGGCAAGAGCAGCATATTGATTGTCGAAGGTCAATAAAAACCGTAAATTGCTTCTACATATATATGATTATGAAAACCTTTTATTTGATTAGGCTAGATTTGTATTGCAGACAATGGAGGTGGGATGGATCCAAGTAGGTTTAGAGAGTGTCTTTCTTTAGGGTATTCAAGCAAACGCAACATGGCTAATACAGTTGGTCAATGTAAGTCTCTTCAAATTCAGTTTCTCAGTTTTGGCTTTGGTCTTTGGTATTTAACTAGTCTTTACTTTTTGTAAATCAAACAATGTAAGATGGGAATGGTTTCAAAACTAGTACAATGAGGCTTGGTGCTGATGCAATTGTCTTCACACGTTCTAAAGGAATCAATGGAAATAAGTGAGTTATTTCACCATCCTTCTGTGTTTTCTTTGTTTTTATTTCTTTAATCCTTTCTTATAATCTCATGTTGCAGTCCAACACAGAGCATCGGTATGTTATCATATACGTTTCTCTATGAGACAAGGAAATGTGAAGCAATTGTCCCCACGGTACAAATTGATCTACTTGCTTAGAATGCTCTTCCACTCAGAAGATTAAGCCTTAAGAACTTGTTTATTTTCTTTGCTTAGGTTGATTTTGAGTTGGTCGATAACAATTGGAAGAGTATTATATACAACTCAACCGATGAATGGTTTGATAATCTAGAGACCATACTGAAGTGGTCTCCTTATTTGTCCCAACAAGATTTATGGGACCAGGTTTGTTATACATCCCTTTTTCTGTTTTGATTATGAAACTACTTTCTATTGTATCTCATACTTGTTGAATGTTACAGTTTGGTAACATAGAAGAGCAAGGTACTAGGATCGTGATTTACAATCTATGGGAGGATGAGGAAGGGAAGTTGGAGCTTGATTTTGATACAGATCCTCATGTAATATCATCAGCAAGAGTTTTCAGTATACTCAGTCTGAGACCAATTCAATGTAAATTAATATGACTGAATTGTTATCTACAGGATATTCAGCTCAGAGGTGTAAACAGAGATGAGAAGAAGATCGAAATGGCGAAAGCTTATCCTAACTCGAAGCATTTCTTGACATTTCGACACTCATTACGTGTATGTAGTTTCATGTATTCGTAAGACAATCCAATTCGTTATTATTAATTTTCAATGTTCATCTAATTAGTCTCTGTTTGTGCAGAGTTATGCATCGATTCTCTATCTCACTCTTCCTCCAACATTTAAAATCATTCTTCGTGGAAAAGATATTAAACATCACAGCATATTAGACGACATGATGATGATTGAAAACTTAACATACAGACCTAATCGTAGTCCAGGATTACCAAAACAAGACGTAAATTCTTTACTTTAGTCTTGCTATGCATTGCCTTTATAACACTCTTCAAAACAAATTGTGTTTTCCAACTTTTTTCTTGTACAGATGTTTGCTTATCTAAAGCTTGGCTTTGTGAAAGATGCTCGTCACCACATTGACATACAAGGGTTCAATGTTTACCATAAGAACCGGCTTATCAAGGTGACATATATATATATATATATGTATATAATTCACAGCTGATATATATGGTTATCTTTAGAGAATTGTATACATATCTGGCTGTTTGCTTCAGCCATTTTGGAGGGTTTGGAATGCTGCTGGAAGTGATGGACGTGGTGTTATTGGGCTATTGGAGGCTAATTTCATACAACCTGCTCATAATAAGCAAGGTTTTGAGAGAACCCACGTTCTTGCTAAACTTGAAAACCGATTGATCCAACACCAAAAGACCTATTGGTATTATTATATCACCCACTACTACTAGACCTGAGTTTTTTATCCATTTTCCTCCTTAAGTTTGTGATTTTTGTTTGATAGGTCTTCAAAGTGCCACGAGATTGGCTATGCCCCAAGGCGGAAACCAAAAAGTTATGAAAATAACTTTACAATCACTCGACCTGCACCAGCTCGATGCATGCAATATGTTGAACTATCTGGAAGGAACCAAAATTCTGAGGTAAGAATATAATTTCTTTTACTAATTATCATATTTTCAAACATTTGAATCTCTAATAAATCTCACTGCAAAATAGATTGATACACAAGGAAGTGGTGTTGACATAAAACCTACAAACGGGAACCCTGGGGCTGGGATTAGGTTTTCTCTTTGATCTTAGTTTCCTTTAAAGTTATTCTGTACCATTTCGATATTACAGTTGATCTTGCACTGTAGTTTCAGAGAAACAGGCTCAATTATTGAAGAAGGCGAGATGCAGACTGTAAAACAGGAATCAGTAAAACTGGTGTCTGAGTTGCAAAGTCTGGTGTCCAAATTGCAGAGAGAGAAAGAAGAGCTAGAGTTGCAAGTAAAGCTTTTTTTGAATATATATATATGTCTTACAAAATTCTGTCATTTTAGGCTATTCTTTTTGGCGATATATAATAAATATCGTTGCAAACCAGCTGAAGGAGTCAACAGCTAAGATGGAAATGGTGGAAAAGGCGAAGGACGATGTTGTGAATATCTTTCAGGAAGAAAAAATCCGCAGAGATGTGACTGAGGATTCCTTAAGAAAGCAACTAAGGGTAATGAAATTTCCAATGTTTAACTTATTTTAATTGCTCCACAAACACTGACCAATCCATTTGGTAATGCAACAGGAAGCTTTAAATGCAAAAGATGAGCTACAGAAGCAAATGGATATCCTCAAGGGAAATCTCATGCTGTAAACACAGTTCCCAGATTCTGTTTTTGTTTTTTGTTAAGTTTAAAGGATTGTACATGAAGTTCAGTAGATTTTATTAAAAATATCCCAAACTCAGTTTAAGCATGTAATAGTTTTTATCTTCTTTTTTTTGGCTCATCAAAGTTTAGCATTCAATTAATCATCGTGACAACTCACAAGTAATACAAATGACAATCTCAACCTTTGAAAAAAATGAAAGAGCTCTGTTTTTACAAAACCCATCAAAATTACAATTATTATTCTACTGAATCCAAATCTTTCATCTTCTGTATTTTATGAATAATTAATTACACATTAAGAAGTAATCAAATCATAAACACACACAATCAACACCCAAAACAAAGGATCAAGCAAAAAAAACAGAAAAAGCCAAAGGTGGAGGTAAAGAGAAGAATTTAGTCACTAAAGATTGTGTTCTCCCGGAGGAAAACGTGGAAGATAAGGTATCCAAGTGGTGGGATCTTTCCAATCAAACGCCGGCAATGCCGGATTTGGGTCCCCGAAAGGAATAAAAGGGAAAGGAAACGACGGAAGCGGCGGTAATGTCGGCAACGGCGGCAGATTTGGGTACGGCCAAGGGAACCAATACGGTTGCATATAAGGCCAGAAGAATTTCGAGTCTCGAAATTTCTTCTCCTTCTTCATCTCCTCCTCCTTTTTCTCTCGCCGGTGATGTCTCTTCTTTCCGCCGCCGCACAATGTCTTGTTTCTTTGAGAAGGTTTGTAGCTGAGTGCGCTTAAGCTGTAGATACATTCTCGATCTTGTTTTGATTTGACGGATACTTCGTTGGTTGCCATCTGGAAAACAGGGATGTTGCAGCCGCCATTCTCGTCGGACGAGGTTTTGATAAGCTTGGCGCTGCACTGAGATGCTATGGCGATTCCGTCGACGCAATCGATTCCGTCGACGTGAGGGATCTCGATCCTGTAAACGCCGCTTCTGTTCGTTGTTCTGTTTACTGATATGTTCACTTCCTCTGCTGTTTTTGGTGAACTTGCTTTGAATCTACACGTCACATGAACTTCTACACCTGAGAGAGTGAGAGAGTACAAAGACTCGCTTAACCGATCAAATCCAACCGAACCAATTTTAAAACCGAGTTTAATTAGCTAATTCGATTTGTTTTCTCTTTACTCTATTTCCATCTAAATTGAGAACGTTCACGATTTGGGAACCAAAAACCGTTTTCGGTTTTCACCCAATTTCTAACTATATTCATAAACCAATATATCTGCAAAACCAAATAACCGGATGGACATATATTGAATTGACTCTAAGGATGGATTTCATGCATGTGTAATGTTGGAAATCTAGATCCTTGCTTCTAACAATAAGCTTTTCTTGCAAAAAGGTGTTGATATAAACCGAAATTGCATCAAACCCAAAAAGATAAATTACGAAAAAAAGTTTTAAGTTAAAGGACAGTTCATGTAATGTTAAATCAAAATCCCTGACCTTGTAAGAAATAACTCTGTTTTGAGAAAGTGTTGATAGAACATGTGTCACAGTAGACAACTCCGACGACAGTGATGCGAGAGGAAGGATAAGAGCTTCCTTCCGGTGGAGACCGGCCACGACCACGACCTAAAGCTTGATGTGTTAAGCATGAAGCTAGAAGCAGAAGATAAAGTAGAGGAAGATACATTGTGGATAATCTCACTATTTCTCTCACTCTCTCACTCTCTCTCTCTTGTGTCTTTTTAATGATAATGTGTGAGTGTGTGATTGCAATATATTGAGTCCGTGATCTATTTTTGACCCCAACTATACTGTTTAACTAAAATTCTTTATTCACTACCAAACAAAGACATGTGAAGGGCCGTTTTGGCTCGTTCTAGTGTTACAATGTGAAAATTTGTCATCAAAAAGAAATTTATTTTGGGTACTTTACCCAAAAAGTTTTGTTTTTCGTACTTATACAAATATATAACCCAACAGATTATGAGCAATCCCAACTTCTTTTTTTTTATGTTTGTCTATACTCTTTTTTGAAAAAAAATGACAGTTTTATGTATGGTTGATTCAAGGGTATTATTGCTTTTCTTGTGATCCAAGTCTTTTATGTTGGAAATCTCAAAACAAGACAGATTTGTGGTTAATGAGTTTATTAAGATAGAAACAAAAGCTAAGAAATGAGATAGCTCATGAAAAGTTTTATTGTACAAAAAATGTAGAAGAAAGAAATGACTTAGATTGTCTTCAAAATCAAAGTGATTTGTAGAATCGATTTCATGAGATTGAGAAGGCTCAAAGTTGAAGAGCACTACAAACATATTTATATGAGAAGTGAAACCCTACATATATTGCTAATGACAAAACAATATGCTCTCTTGGATTTGTTTTGGACTCTTCTTGGATTGGTCTTGAGCTTGTATAGTGATCTCTCTAATATTTTACTAAGAACATCTCCAACGAAAGATGCTTATTTTAAGATTTTCAAGTATTAAAATATTATTATTTTTAAGAACTTTTTTTATATTTTTTTTCTTGACAAACAGGTAACTGATATAAGAACACGTGTATGTGATGATCTCTTATTTAAGAACTCTAGTATTTTCTTTTCCTTCTTTAAGAATCCATCACTTTCTCTCTCTTACTTTTCCAATAATCTTTTTTTTAATGTTAAGAAACTTGGTCAATATCTCTTTGGAGATGGTCTATTTTTTTTTTTTTGTATATTTAAAATACAGATATTGGTGAGCCTGGACACTCGGGTATCTGATCCCAATCGGACATGTCTTTCTGGTTTACCTATATAAAATCTGTTTGAGTATTTTTACAGGTTCATGTAATAAATTTTGGATAATTAATTTTGAGTTCCGGACAGTTCTGTTTTTAAACATCCTATTTTGGATTGGGTTTGGTTCATGTTCAAATCGGATTTGAGTACTTGAATTTTTTAATTAATTCTTTTACCAATTTTTTTTTTAAATTCTTAAAAACCCTCAATTTTAATCATTTTTTTTTAATATTTTAGCATTTTGGTTATTTTGATTCTAAATTGATTAGTATATTTAGATTTGTAATTATAATTTTGAATACTTGTGTAATTTACAGTATATATACAAATAATTAGTTATAACATATTATATATTTCGGGTATCCGTTCGGGTTCAAATACCTGTATTCTCATCATCTAAAATCTGTTCGGATATTTTATATTTCGGTTAAGTTTGGTTTCAGATATTTTGATCAGGTTCAGATTCAGATTCGGATTACCACAACACTTCATCATGAGTTTGTTAAATATAGGCTTTGACTGGTATAAGATTTTAGATTAGTTTGCATGTGGCATTTGGTCTAATGTCAGGTGGTAAGTCTACTAAAGACATGTGCACTTACACATTGAAGGATTGAGTCATATTCTCTATACTATATAAGAATTTGGTTAATGGATCGACCTGGTGTGGCCAAGTGTTGACAAAAAAGAAGTTTTTAGATTAGGTTTCGTTTTTGTTTTTGAAATAACCAATTTTTAACCAATCATGATTTTGCAAAAGCTCAAAACTGTTTTACGTTGTATTCTTTTTTGGTTTTTTGTTTACCTAAAATTTGAATATGTTATAAATCATATGGATGGACTCCATAACCGACCCATCAGATTAAAAACGGTTTAACCTATTTTCTATTCCTAATAGGACTTTACTTATTCATGGGATTGTATTCTCCTATAAAGATGTAACTCTTGTTCATTAATGAAATACAATTCACTTCTCATTTCCCTTAGTTTCACAACACGTAATCAGCACGAGAGCTCTAGAAACCTAACCCTAGCCGACGAATTTTCACCCCTAAAATGTCCCCTCAAACTGGCTTTTCAAACACGCCAGATCAGCTCAACAAGCTCGTGGATCATTGGAATAAACTGGTTCCGTTCGCGGTCTTCTCTCCTTGTTCGATAGCTCATCAATCTAATTCTATTCAACCCTATAGGTGAATAAGGTAAAAATTCTAAAACTAAGAACCAAACCTAACTTGAAGCCCTAAAGATAATTGAAACCCTAAAGATAATCGAAACCCTAAAAGTCAAACTCGACTATATTGCTTGATTAATGGGATTGTTTGAATGCTTGTTTAAAACCCTAACAATCATGGTTTCAAAGCCCTAGGAATCCAATCCTAGAAATCATGATTGAAACCCTAGAACCGATTTTTAGAACCCTAAAACCCTAATCGATTTGATTATCTTCTCTTTCTATAGCAATTGCTTGCTTTGTGTTTAGGGTTGTTAGATTAATTATTAGTTTGCAAACCCTAGAATTGAACTCCTAAAATCATGAAACCTTAAACCCTAGGATCCGTTTTTTGTTGATGATTGAATCCGTTTGGGAATAGGTTCTAAACAAAGACCTAATCCGTTTTTCACCTAAACCAAATTACAAACGAATTCCTACTAGATCATAAACCCTAGGTTGTTATCTAAACATGATTCTCCATGATTGATTTGCATGTTTGATTGTTTGAATTGTTTAAACCGCTTGTTTGAAACTAAACCCTAACCCGCGGTTTTCAAACCGCTTGTTTGAAACCAAACCCTAACCCGCAGTTTTCAAACGGCTAAAAACTCTAATCGTGTTTGCCAAAATTAATCCGGTTTTTGCAAACCGATTTCCTTATTTGCTTGTTGTTTAGGTTGTTAGATTGATTGTTTTTCCTTATTGCATAAGACTTAGAAACCTCTAAAACCTAAACCTAGAAAGAAAAGGAAATCAAAAACTTAAAAGAAAAGAAAACTTTCAAAACCTAATCCTAAACTAAAAAGGAAATCTATAAAACTTAGAATTTTTCCTTATTAGATTAGGAAAATCAAAAACCCTAGAAACACTAATAGGATCCGGTCCTAAATCTAAACCCTCTTGAATGTATATACATTATATGCATTCAAGTTGAAGGTCAATCCCTCAAAACTTAAACTTAACCGCATAGTAACCCGTGAAATTTTGTGAATATGTGCTAGATGTCAAAATCAACAATTTGGATTTTGCTGCACTTAAGGCCTCAGGGTGAAAATTACTTACAATGGGCATTGGATACTAAGATTATCCTCAAATCAAAAGGCCTAGGTGAATGTATTGTTGACGGCAACAATACCTGTGAAACAGACAAATATAATGCGATTCTTCTCATACACCATCACCTAGCTGAGAGTCTCAAGGACCAGTACCTCACTATTGAAAATCCTCTTGACTTTTGGACAGAGTTGAAAAATAGATATGATCACCAAAAAACGGTGTATTACCTAAGGCAAGATTTGATTGAAAAAATCTCAGAATCCAGGATTTTAAATCCGTAGATGAATACAATTCGGCATTGTTTAAGATAGTTTCAATACTTAAACTATGT
>OVBA01000963.1:0-51861 GCA_900406435.1 Lepidium aucheri | reverse complement strand
AGAAGCGGAAGCACTTGCTTGGCATCAGGCTCAAAGAACTTGTACGAGATTTGAGAGAGATATTTCGACGAATACGAATGAACATTTCGAATCTATTTCAAGACCTCTTACCGTTAATTCAGGTTTTATAGGTTACAGTTGCATGGTGGATGCTTCTTGGAAAGATTTAGATATCGTTTCAGGAATAGGGTGGTATGGTTTCCCTTTCGAGTGTGGTGGAGTGAATATGGGCGCACAATGTATAAGACGAAGCCTCTCCCTCCTTCACTCGGAGTTTGAAGCCTTACTCTGGGCAATGTCCTGCTTGATTGCACTTCATATAGATGAAGTGTGTTTCTTGGTGGACTGTTCAGAACTAAGTAAAATGGTGGAAGAACCGGAGGCGTGGCCAGCTTTTAGCCCTTATTTGGAGGACTTTGCGAGGCTTAGAAGCTCATTCCGACTTTGTTCCATAGCTCTGATTCCACGTTCTCTTAACTATAAAGCAGATTTCTTGGCTAGATATATTCGAGGTTTAGACAAGGATACTGTGTTCGTAAATGATGTACCTTTACATTGGTTCGAGGCTTAAGTTGAATGAAAGTTAAGTTGACAAAAAAAAAAAATTCAGTTATAACAAATGCATTAGTTCTATATATAAAATAAAATTTCCTAAATTTATGGGGTGTCAATTGCACCCCTTAATTCTTAATAGGTCTGTCTCTGCATCCAAGATGAAGTCAAGGGTTCCGTAAAGGTACTTTCCATCTATATGATTAACCATAGCAGTCTCATGAAGTAATGCAAGACCTTCATCATTTCTATTTTCATAAAAAAATAGCAAAACCCGAGCTGGTGTAACGCTTCGGGATTTTGATTCTCAGACAATTATCTATATCTTTTGACCCCTTGCTCAATCTCATGTCTGTAAAGAATGAACTTTATTTTCTCAAGTGAAATCTGGGAGAGAATGAAATAATTATCACATATATCCTTCATCTTTTTGCATGTGAAATGAAGGTGTAGAAGTGAAGATAAGGATGAATTACCAAAAAGTGAAGCAATCTAATAACATATAATCCAGCAATGTAATTAGGATTGACTCATTGTTTGTTGATCCTCTTTCTTTTACTGGCCATGTGTTTGAATTCAAAATAGGAAAAAATGTGTAGAAATGCTTTTAGTGAAAACGAATAATATTGTTTGTATTTATTATATTCAAGAAGTGTCTTGTTTCAAAAACATGTTATTCGAATTATTGTCTTCTTTCTTTCAAGACGGACTGAGATGTCCTTTCATTTATTTTAGATAAATCACATTTCTTTCAAGAGCGGTCATTGTGATCAGTCTCAACAAAGCAAATAAATCTGCAATATTATTAAAACTACTAATAATGTTTACTTACATACCTTGCACAGATAAACCGGTTTGAATGATTGTTATCCAATCGAGCAAACACATCTTGTAATTTTGGCACGGAAACTAAAAGCCAAAAATGCAATGCCATGAAAAATCTTTTGACATCTATCTTCAAATTATCAAATTAACCATATTTACAGAATTTATTAATAAGTCAAAAAAATCTTTTCTCCAAAAATAACTTTTGATATTATTTTTTGCTATTTCCAATTACCTCCCTGGAAACTTGTACATTTTATTGTTGAACAAGCAAGTTTATATTTGAATCGACTAAAAAAAAGGAGAAAAAGTTTATACTTTATTGGTGAAAGTTGAACACTTGGAGTCTCGATGTCCCACTTAAAGTACAACTATATGACAAAAAATTTGGTGAGTACATTAGCTGTAACTATGTAACTAGTCATGTTATTTTGTCAAGAAATAATCATTGAATCGACAATAAGACCCGATTCATAGCCTAAATTCTCCAAATAGAGTAGGATGAGATTTGAACCCACCACCTTATACCTAATTAAATCAGAGGCAAATTAACTAAATCACTTGTTTCTTGGCAACTAGTTATTTATATTAAATTTACTAAAAGTACCAAACCAATATCTTATTTTTCAACTAAAACCTAACAATAGAAAAACCAATTCAATTTATGCAATTCTTATGATAGTATCATTGAATTAGACATCACTTCTGTAATAGCTTATATATAAAATACTACTTCAATTTTTTTAATGAAAATTAAATAACAAATATTACCACATTAATATACTATTTTTCAAAAATTATAGTACAGTTTTACGATGTATCTCTTCTTTATTTATTAATTGACAAAAATTTATGTTTTAAAAATATATAGTTGTACACAATTAAAATCAATTTTGTAAATATTTTTTTTCAATATTATTTAGCCTTTAGTGTTGTTCGTTTTATAGTCGCTGGTCACTAGTGATTTGTTGTTGAAATTTTTAGCGACTCAAAATTCTAGTGACCGGTTACTTGCGACTAATCGTTATGACCGGCCGCTGAACCACCAATAACAAAACAATAATTTTTAATCGTTGTCGCTGGTTATGGTTGCCAACAACAACCAAACTAGCATGGCTTAAATAGAAATATCCAAAGCTGATCTATACTAGAACTGAATCCAATCCAAAAAATGAAAATATCCAAATAGATTTTAAATATTTAAAACCGAAAACCAAAAACCCAAAAAGATCTAACCTAAATCCGAATGGGTACCGGAATAGCCATGCTTATGCCTACTACTACAAGTAACAACCATCCCTTTAACACCTTCCATTATGTTGTGAGGCTCATTTTCACACTTTGCACTTGCATTGCATACATTTTTCATATGGAGTGAATTCTAGGTACTTTTGGAGCTTTTTGGATCGTTTTGGAGCATTATTGGACCTGAGGACTAGCATGGACCGGACTAAAGTCCAAGACTTGACGAATGCAAGCAGGTAAGAACTGGATCAGCCCAACTTGCAGTGCTAACTCGAAGTGCTGAGCTCGAGTCTAATATCTGGCTGCAAACCAGCCCAACTCGAAGTGCCAACTCGAAGCGCTGAGGCAAAGTTGCATTTCTGACTCTATTTTGTTGAATTTTTCCTCGTGTTGTCCTTTTTAGGGTTTCATGTAATGGGCTATAAATATCTCATTTAGCACCCAAAAAACCTTATCCACGTTCTTATGCCTCTTTGTTCTTGATAAAACACTAAAACACTCTCTGTAGTTTTGTATGAATTTCTTATGGTTTAGTAAGTATTTAAGTTTAATTTTTTTTTTTTGCATTCTTCTTATTTTTCTTTGCCCTTTAAGATTTATGCACTCGTTTTATTTTCTGGGTTTGTGTTCTTGGTAAAATATTTTGAGTAGAAAAGTAGTGTTCTTGAGGATGGGGTAGATTAGTGTAGATCTAGGGGTTTCCAAGCTTGCTTAAGGTTGTTTATGCTTAAATCTCTTTAGTTTTGATGAGCTTGTTGGCTATTTGAAATCTAATTTGTTGCATTCATCCACTTGCCAAGTTTTTGATGAAATGCTTGAGTGAACCTAAATATGAGATTTGCATTCCTAGCTCAAGAGATTAATTGCTTAGGATGCTTTTTGGCTAGAATAGGTTGTTTCTTCATGCTAGCTTGCTTGTGGATCACTAATGGGAGTAAGGTCAGATTGCATTCTTAGTTGAGTTTGATTTTCATGAGAATGAAATTGATTGTTTTGAATATATTGCCTAGAGATCATCTTTATTAGATTGTTAAGCAAGTATGAGAATTCCTAGCTAAGCACTGATCAATGATCCCAAGTCCTCAAGAACCCTTTGATCACCTATTGCTTATTCGATTTTCATACTCTGGTTTTTTATCTATTGCTCTATTTTGCCTTACTTTGTTTTGTTTATTCTTTCATCTGCATTTTGATTCTCTGTTTTAGGTTCTTAGTAATCATCTCATCTACTTGGCTTGAATTAGAGTAGTCTATCATATTCTGATTGCTAGCATCACACTCATTTGGATTGATAGCTATTTACTATATTGATATCTTAGTATAATAGGATTTGAAACTGAGTGAAAAATCTTGTTATCAATGTTGCAAATGATATATTTACAACACTCATTAAAATGTATGTACTACAAACTTGAATCATAATAAAAGTTAAAAACTGATTTATAAGAATAATAATTTTGTACAAAACGGTTAAGCAAATTACAACACATAAAAAAGGAAATTGTAGGAGCGAGAGCACGATTTTCAGCGACAAGAAGGGATTTCCGACAACAAGGAGGGTGATATTTGGTGACCAAGATAACTCCATTTCTATGCGGCGTTCGAAACCCTAAAGCAAAGTATCTTATCAATTTTGAAGGACCACAGCGATAGCTAAGAAACGGTGCCATATTATAAACATCCCTATCAAATTCCTTGGACTTCTCACGGCGGAAAGAAAATCAAGGGTTTCAAATCCTATCACCTTTAAAGGTTTGTGAAGATAGATCTACACCAAATCAATGGCGGAGTTTTGATCTCTCTATCGAATAGCAAATACCCAAATCATTTTCAAATGTGGAAGGAAGAAACAAACATCCACCAGAACCCGATTGAATATCAAACAAGGGCAACGGGCGAGATCATCGATTCAAATGTTCGATTAAAAAGAAATTATAGAGTTCTAAAACTGGCAGTAAACATGATTTCCATCCAATATTTTTTAAGAAACAACAAATATCCAGGGGAAGTTTGAATAGATGAAGGATGACAAGTTGGAACAAAAAAAAAACTGGGGCCATAATCTTAACAAAGAATTTGCTCCATAAAAGGAAAAGGAGGACAAGTTTGAGCCGTGGCAAAATTGGGGCCACGATTTTGTCAAAGAATCGGATCGAGAAGTGGGGAAAAATCTTGGGCGACACACCATATCTTACAATTCCAGGAAACAAGACTCTACTGTGACGGCCAAAACAAGAACTGTCAAACTCAGTAATAGCTGAAGCTCAGTCCTATTTACACACAAGAACAACAACTTATGAGGCCCATCTTTGTCACCTCAGGAAATGATCTCCCAACGACAAAAGACCACCGTTCATGGCAATTCCAATCATTAATGCTATGTCTCTATATTAAAGTTTGCTTCCTTTTTTAGTGAACTCTGATCAAATCAAATAAAGTAATATCAGCACAATTAATGATTTTCCTTTTTCATGATCACTCAATTACAGGGAATCAAACTATCAGAAACTGATTTGGACAAAACATTTTATGTCATTCCCATAACACTTCTGGGAGCCTAGAGAACGGGAAACTCTTGGAAAACAAGATATTTAGCTATGATGATACTTTCCTTTCAATGACTCAAAGATTATATTCTCCATAATCATACACGCCCAAGTCGAATAAGGAAATTTTCCTTTCTCCTCAGTCCATTGGCATCAATATATAGGCACTCCAAGACCTTACAACTTCAATCATTGCAAGGGCATTTTTTCTGTTACAGTTTCTAATTCAAAAAATATTTTTAAACATGTCTCAGCTTAACCTCAAAAGAAGGCAACGACTTCAGCTATGGTGATACCAAAGATACAAATCCCCAAGTTTGATAATAGTGATCTTCTGGCCCAATGCTCTAAAGTGCTGCTTGGACGCTGCTTCAACCCCTAAAAACAAGATGTGAGTGCAATGATTCTTCGTCTACCTAGAATTTAGAGGATGAAAGATAAAGTGAATGGAACAGATCTGGGTCTGGGACGATTCCAATTCAAGTTCAAAGATGAGAAGGATATGGAAAGGTTCTTGAGTTGTGAGCTAATCACTTTGATGGCTGAATGTTTACCTTGGCAAGATGGATTACAAAAGCACCAGAGGACTACCCCTCTACCTTAACTTTGTGGGCACGATTCACAAATATACCTGCTGAGTTTGCCACTAAAATTGTGTTTCAGATAATAGACGAACAACTTTGAAAGGTACTCCAAATCGATGTGGATGAAGGAAAAGTCGTGGTGGAAATCAACGCAATGAAGGCTATCATAACAAAGACAAGTTGTGTTCGAAGAAGGCGAAGAAACCATCATCAAAATTGTCTATGACCGTCTCTGTGGGATGTGTAGTTACTGCAGGTACTTCAATCATGATGTGACAAGATGCAAGCGGTTAATATTCCACGAAAATAAGTGGAAGCTGTTAGATATGAGATGAAGGAGCGAGGGTCAGACAGAAACCAGAGCTTTAAAGGGGCATTGGTGAACTCGGAAAAACCAGAACATGAAAGGAGAGCTGAAACCAGAACAAGGCACAACCATTTCGACCATTCCAATCTCATAAAGAGGAGATGCGCAATGTTTCCTAAGAAGACTCAACAAGTACCAACAGGACACACACGGTGAAAAAAGGGATAACATAATAACCCGATCGGTGAAGAGGCAAGGAGAAGAGAATAAGCAGGATCATACTCTGGACCAGACAGGTAAAATTAACTCATCTTCAGAAGCTTACTCATCTTCCAAAAAGTTGCGATTGCTATATCCCACTAAAGGTGGAAATGAAGTTAATTCTGGAACGAAAGCAAAAACAGGTCACATCGTAGTTGCACATGCAGACCAGAGTACCAAGAAAAATATACAAGATTCACAAGAACAGGTTTACGATCCCATGAACTGTGATCTTCTCACAGATAGCCAAGACGAAGAAGTGGCTGTAGCACCAAAATGACCTATTACGAAAGACCTTGAGAAGCTAAAGGAGTCTGGGACCATATCTGAATCAGAGTACAAAGATTGGATACAGACACTGGCTCCGCCATTCCAACAAAATAGCCACCACTTCCACCGCAGCGAAGAGAGGCAACCGAGGAAAGCAAGAGTGAATCCATAGATGTTACTAAGAATGATCAGAAGGCAACATCTGGCCTGCGAGGAGTGAATTCGAAGAAACAAAACTTAACCAATACTGTGGTGAATACCCAAAAGAAGGTTGCAAAAGGGAGAAAGGACAACAAAGAACCGATCGGTACCACAGACGGTGCTACATCTCGTTTCAACACTTCAAAGAACTGATCTTACTCTTATGTTATCATGTTTAAAATTTTATCCTGGAACTGCCAAAGCATTGGAAGTCCTATTTCTATGAACTAGTTAAAAGATATTCTTAATAAAAATAATTTCGAGTTATATTTCTGATGGAAACAAAAAACAAGCACCTTGGATGGAAAATCTGTTAGGTGAACTACAGTTTACCAACATTATCACGGTGGATCCAATTGGAACAAGTGGAGGTTTGACATTATTTTATCAAAATAATTATTATGTAGTACTTAATCACAAAGATAAATATCTAATTGATATTTCTCTTAAGCTACGTAGCAAAAAACCTTTATTACATTCATCTATGGAGAACCTACACATCAGTTGAGAGAACAAGTGTGGGAACGTTTAACTAGATTTGAAACACAACAAACATAACCTTGGTTCATCATAGGTGATTTCAATGAACTTACAAAACACCACTAAAAGAACGGTTTCTAAGTTCCTTCGTTCTGTTTAACACGATGCTTCAGAATTATGGTTTTATAGAATTCCCAAATCTAGGTAATACATGGTCTAGGCGCGGAGTTAGACAAAACGAGATAATTAGGTGCAAGCTGGACAAAGCATATGGGAATTGGGATTGACACCTCTTATTCCCTAAAACGACAGTCAAATATCTCAAGATGATAGCCTCGAATCACAGACCGATCTTGACAGATATATCAGAAGAAAAGACAAAAAGACGGACCGTCTTCTATTTTGATGAGATGGATTGGGAAACCAAGACTACACAAAACCATTAAAATGAGTTGGAAACGTTATGCACATCTTAGGGGAAACAGGATTTCACACAAGATTGCTAATTGTAGATGCGAACTCTCTAGATAGCGGAAAAATCAAGTTCCCCCATGGAAAGAGAGAGTGGAAAATTGAAGATTAAGTTGGAGGAACTAAAAAACCTAGACTCTTGTCCCACCATGGTCATTTGACAAACGTCTTATGATCTCAGCATAGCTTACTCAGAAAATGAGGCATATTGGAAACAAAAGAGTAGAAATCGATGGTTATAAGAGGGAGATAATAACAAAAAGTTCTTCCATGCATAAACTAAGCAGAGGAGAGCAAGGAATAGAATTATTGGACTATATGATGAACAAGGGAATTGGACTGATCACGAGACTAGCATTGAACAAGAGGCGGTTAATTATTTTAATACTCTATTTAAATCAAATGGCCCCCACAACATAGAGTCACACTTGAAGGAGTTATTCTAACTGTCACGGACGACCAAAATAGTACTTTGCTAGCACGAGCAACATCATAAGAGGTTAAAAGAGCACTAGACATGATGGATCCCGGAAAAGCACCAGGCCCAGATAGCAAGACGACATTATTCTTTCAAAAATCCTGGGATGTAATAAAGGATGACCTTGTAAGCCTAGTAAACAACTTCATTGACACAGGATATTTCAAAAAAGACCTCAATCTCAAGAACATTTGTTTGATCCCAAAGACTTCGCAACCAACAAAAATGGTTGAATTCAGGCCAATAAGCCTATGTAATGTGGCATATAAAATCATTTCGAAGGTGGTATGTCTGAGACTTAATAAAATCCTACCTAGATTGATATCAGACACTTAGTCAGCCTTTGTGTCAGGTCGTCTAATCTCTGATAAAATCTTGGTAGCACATGAGATGTTTCACGCCCTCCAGATAAACAAAAAGGTTAAAGAAACGTATATGACCATCAAAATAGACATGAGTAAAGCGTATGACAAGATCTAATGGGAATACTTATGGAATTTATTGCTACGAATGGGTTTCTATGATAGATGGATCAAGGGGATCATGTTTTTTATAACATCGGTTCACTACTATGTTCTCATCAATGGAACCCCTCGAGGGCATGTATTTTCACATAGGGAACTTCATCAGGGCATCCCGCTGTCTCCATATCTATTTATTCTATGCACGGAAGCGTTGATCACCAAACTAAAAAAGTAGAACTACAAAACAAGTTGACGTGGATTACAATAGCCAGAGCTTCTCCCCCGGACTCACACCTGCTGTTTGCCAATGATATCCTATTTTTTGTAAAGCAAATACAGCAAAATCAACTATGATTTTAAAATTCCTGGAAGAATACGAAAATATTTTTGGGCAACAAATATATTTTAATAAATCTTCTACTCAATTTGGGCGAAACGTTGACCCTTTGATAAAAAAAGAAATACAAAACCGACTGGGAATCATGACCCTAGGAGGAATGGGTTCCTATTTAGGGATCCCGCCTCGAAGGTCCTAAAACAGCGGTCTTTTCCTTTGTCAAGGAAAAAATAAATGAGAGAATTAACTCATGGTCAGCAAAATTCCTCTCAAAGGGAGGAAATCTTAATCAAGCCAGTCTTGACTGCTATCCCTTCCTATGTGATATCTTGTTATTGTCTACCCAAAACAGTCACCTCTATGATTTCTGTGGCGATTGCAGATTTCTAGTGGCACAATTCAGGGTCGTCACACGGTATTCACTAGATCAAATGGGAACACCTCTGTAAAAATAAATCAGAGGGAGGTTTAGGCTTTCAAGGAATTTAGGAGTTTAATACATCACTTTTGGCAAAGAAACTATGGTGCCTACTCGATAAACCTGATTTTCTTCTCAATAAAGTGTTACATGGCCGATACTGTGCAGATGGGCACCTTTTAGAACTTAGACATGTCTACTCCCCATCTTATGGCTGGCGCAGTATAATCTCGGTATATAGCCTAATTATGAAGGGGTTAGTCTAGAGAGTGGAGAATGGAGATTCCATCAAGGTCTAATTTGATCCATGGGTCCCAGATTTCACACCAAGGCCAGCCATGGGACCCGGTCAAACCTATCACCCATACTTAAATGTCTGTGAGTTGATCGATCCACAAACCCAACTCTGGAAAGAGGTTTTTATTTGGGAGTTTTTTGATCAAAGGGACGCTCACTTAATATTGGGTGCTCACATACCACGGATACCAAGACAAGATAAAATAGGGTGTCATTTTACCAAAACAAGTTTTTACATATTTAAATCCGGGTATTGGATGGAATGTAATGTCCCACTCATGACAGTGGGAACTTTTGGACCATATATTCAAGGACTACAATCCAAAGTATGGAAAGTGAAAGCTCCACAAAAAATAAAGCATTTCATTTGGCAAACCCTCTCAGGGCAGGGTAGTTAGGGTGAATCTCACCAAGTGAAAGATTAATTGCGACGAATCATGCGATCGAGGTGGGGCAAAGCAAGAAATGGTGAACCATGTTCTTTTTGAATGTTCGTCTGCACTCCAATCATGGGCTCCATACCGGATCCCTTCTGTATAAGCATTCCTAGGTTCATTTTTGTTTTCAAACATTAGTCACCTTTTAAACAGAATTCAACATGCGGAAAACAATCATTGCTTCCCATGCGTACTATGGTTCTTACGGAAGGCATGCAATGAGAAGCTTTTAGCAAGACTGATTGTGACCCTCTGGAATTAGTTAGAATGGCAAAAGCAAAGGCGGCAACGTGGGAGTGTACCCATATTGGAAGACAATAGTCCCATGACAATCTAAATCTCGCTTCCTCACAAACATGCAAGGCAGTATCTCGTCCACTGATGGTGGATCCTTCTTTCACATGATACAAGTATATGGTAGACGCATCCTGGAAGGATTTTGACCTACACACTGGTCTTAGATGGTTTTGTTGCCCAAACGGTTTAGGTGGATTCAACTTGGGGGTACAACGGATAAGATGCACTCTTTCTCCTCTCCATGCCAAATTTGAAGCTTTGCTCTGGGCAATGACTTGTCTTCACTCCATGCAGATCCTAGAAGTTGAGTTTTTGGTAGACTATTCTGATGTTTTGAACATGGTGGAGGACCCGCTAGCTTGGCCCGCCTTCCTAGCTTACCTAGAAGATTTCTCCAGAATTTGTAGTCTGTTCCGAGTGTGCAACCTTCTCAAGATCCCGCGCCAGCTTAATCACAAGGCAGATTTTTTGGCTTGTACTGTTAGATGCTTAGCCTCTTCACTCGTCTATTCTGATGTTGTACCGATTACTTGGGCTCGTTACTTTTGCTTATGAGTTAAGTTGACAAAAAAAATTATTTAACATTCAAAACTTTATTATGTCATGAAAATTACATCCGCTAAGAGAATGTCTCACAACACAGTTCCAGAAACAACCATGACACATTTTTGCTATCATGATTTCATTTTTTTGCACCTAATTCATGCCAGAGATTATCAACTTTGAAATAATTTATTTTTCCATCACAGTCGCACTTCTCTGGTACATATACTTCCTTCAAAATTCTGATAATGTGAATGACATTGTCCCTGAAGATTTTTTTCAATCCTCCCATCAAAATTAAAGAACTTATGCACTGTTTTTGACAACAAAGTTTAATATGTTCTGACATAATTTCAATACCTTTTTCCCTTCACAACAAAGATAAAGTAGAAAAATTTCGTAAAGGTACTTTGATCTACGTGATTAACCATAACAGCCTCATGAAGTAATGCAAGACCTTTATATTTTATGTCTTCAAAAAAAAACAACAAAATCCGAACCGGTATAACGCTTGGGATTTTGATTCTCGCATATTTTATGTACCTTTTGATACCTTGCTCTATCTCATGCCAGTAAGGAAATAACCTTACTTACTCAAGTAAAACCTAGGAGAGAATGAAATAATTATCACATATTTCCTTCATCTTCTTGCATGTACGAAGGTGTAGAAGTGAAGATAATGATGAATTACCAAAATGTGAAGCAATCAAAATTAATATATGATCCGATAATGTAAATATGATTGACTCATTGTTTGTTGTTCTCTTTCTTTTAGTGGCTATGTGTTTCATATCAAATTAGGAAAAAAGAATGTAGAAAAGCTATTAGTGAAATTATTGTCTCCTTTCATTGAAGATGGTATAAGATGTCTCTTCATTTTGTCGACAATATTCATTCCATATTAACTACATGTTTTAGAAAATAACAGAGTTCTGCTCAGATAAATTACATTATCAATACACATATTGTTTTGCGCGTGCAAGAGCGGTCGTTGTGATTGGTCTCAGCCCTAGCAGATAATTCTGCAACATCTTTAAAGTTACTAAGCTTACATGTTACATTAGCATCTTCTGATTCTTTAATACACTAAATTTGAGCATAAGCAGGTTGTTGTGTACTTACATACCTTGCACAAATAAACGAGTTTGAATGATTGTTATCCAATCGCGCAAACACTTCTTATAATTTTGGCATGGAAGCAAAAAACCAAAAAAGGCAATACAATGGGAAATCCTTTGACCTTCAAATCACCAGATTTAACCATATTTATAGAATTTATTAGTAAGTCTAAAGAATCTTTTCCCCAAGGATAACTTTTGATATTGCTTTCATCTATGTCCAAATATCTCCCTGGAAACTTGTATTTTGCAATCGCATATGGCAAAAAGAATATAATCTCAACAAGAACCAACAATGTTAGCCTCAATTTTCTTCCTCTGCATCCTCACCTAAAGACTTTATCTGAGTTATCAAGTCTTCCAAAATGTGCTTTTTGTTACATAAGGGCCACTTGAATTCTTCTTCTATCCGGACTTCTCTTGTTTCCCAGCATGATAGTCCAGTTAAGAAGTGGAATTCTCATAATGAGAATTTAATTAGTTGGCGACTGAAGTAAAATCAAAGTATGTTTTTCTTTGTTGCCAAAATATGTCTTGTTATAAGAAAATGAACTAATCATCCCGAAAAACTAAATCCATCTCCAATTTGTGCACCAACTGCTTTCCGTAAACGTGCTTTAATGATCAGGCCAAGGTATGTGTTTTCCAACTTACAGAATAAGGAAAAAGTGAGCATGCCTTTACAAATCTTCATGTATAAAATTTTGAACTGGTTATTGACTGTTCTTCATGTCCAACCCTATTTTCCCATTCGGAATCTAGTAGGAGGCATTTTAATCTTTGTTGGAGTGGACTCAATGAATAAATTGTGTTCAACATAGTTCAATATGTATCTGCCATCATTTATTAAGCATGTACTTAATCGGCTGAAAATTTCAAGAAATCACTCTTTAAAATTCACCAGTACTTATCTAGGAGAAGAATCGACATAAAGTAGAAATCCTATAAAACAAAAGATATTTACAGTAACAGAAAACCCTCATTTCGAAAAAACCCATGAAACCCATAAACATTGATACTCTCAAACTAGGATTTGAAACTAAGTAAAAAATCTTGTTATCAATGTTGCAAATGATAAATTTACAGTACTCATTGAACTGTATGTATTACAAACTTAAACCATAATAAAAGTTATAAACTGATTTATAATAATAAGTTCTTACAAAGCGGTTAAACAAATACAACACATAAAAAAGGAAATTGTTTAACATTCAAAACTTTCTTATACCATAAAATTCCATCCACTAATAGAATGTCTCACAACACAGTTCTAGAAACAACCATGACACATATTTGCTATCGTGATTTCATTTTTTGCACCTAATTCATGCCAGAGATTATTGACTTCGAAAAAATTCATTTTTCCGTCACAGTTGCACTTTTCTGGTACATACACTTCCTTCAAACTTCTGACTATGTGATGACATTGTCCCCAAAGATTTTTTTGACCCTCAGTCAAAATTAAAAAACTTAAGCTCTGTTTTTGACAACAAAGTTTAATATGTTCTAACATAATTTTACTACCCTTATTTTTCCCTTCACATCCAAGATGAAGTAGAAAGATTCTGTAAAGGTACTTTGCATCTATGTGATTAACCGTAGCATCTTCATGAAGTAATGCAAGACCTTCATCTTTTCACTTTGGGATTTCGATTCTCGTACAATTTGCTATACCTTTTGATGCCTTGCTCTATCTCATGCTGGGAAGGAATGAACCTTAATTCATCAAGTGAAATCTATCATATTTTAGATGATATTAGAGTTATGATCATATATATCACATTATCAATACACATATTGTTTTGTGCATACCAATACGGTCATTTTGATTGGTCTCAGCCCAAGCAGATAAGTCTGCCACATCATTAAAACTACTAAGCTCACATGTTATATTAGCATCTTCTGATTCATCAATACACCAAGCATAAGTAGGTTGTTGTGTAATTACATACCTTGCACAAATAAACCAATTTATATGATTGTTATCCAATCGAGCAAACGCCTCTTGTAATTTTGGCACAGAAGCCAAAAGGCACAAATGCAATGCCATGGGAAATATTTTGACATTTATCTTCAAATCACTTGATTTAACCTTATTTACAAAATTTATCAGTAAGTTGAAAGAATATTTTCACCAAGGATAACTTTTGATATTGCTTTTCTCTATGTCCAAATATCTCCCCGGAAACTTGTACTTTGCAATCGTATATGGCAACGAGAATATACTCTCAACAAGAACCAACATTGTTAGCCTCAGTTTTTCTTCCTCTGTATCCTCACCTAAAAACTTTATCTGAGTTATCAAGTCTTCCAAAGTGTGCTTTCTGTTACATAAGGGCCACTTGAATTCTTCTTCTATCCAGACTTCTCTTGTTTTCCAGCATGGTCGTCTAGTTACAAAGTAAAATTCTCGTAATGAGAATTTCATTGGTTAGCGACTCAAGTAAAACCAGATTTTTGTTTCTTTGTTGTCAAAATCTATCTTGTTATCAAAAAATGAACTAATCGTCCCGGAAAACTCAATCCATCTCCTATCTGTGCACCACCTCCTTTCCGTAAACCTGCTTTAATGATCGGGCCTAGGAATGTGTTTTCCAACTTACTGAAGAAGGAAACAGTGATCATGCCTTTTAGAATCTTCACGTATAAAATTTCGAATAGTTAATTACTATTCTTGACGTCTTGCCATCTTCTCCTATCTGGAATCTAGTGGGAGGCAATTTGATCTTTGTTTGTGTGGACTCAATCATTAAATTATGTTTAGCGTAGTCCATTATGCACCTACCATCATTTATTAAACATGCACTTAATCGGTTGTAAGTTTCAAGCAATCATTCTTTAACATTCTTTGGTACTTATCTATGAGAAGAATCAAGAAAAAGTAGAAATCCTATTAAACAAACAGAATTAGAAGACCTCCATTTTGGAAAACCATATGGGACCCAAAAACACTGATACTCTCAAACTAGGATGTGAAACTGACTAAAAAATCTTGTTATCAGTGTTGCAAATGATAAATTTTCTGTATTCATTGAAGTGTATGTACTACAAACTTGAACCATTATAAAAGTTTAAAACTAATTTATAACAATTTCTTACAAAGAGGTTAAAAAAATTACAACACATAAAAAGAAATTGTTTAACATTTAAAACTTTATTATATCATGAAAATTTCATCCGCTAAGAGAATGTCACACAACACAGTTCCAGAAATAACCATGACATATTTTTGCTATCATGATTTTGTTTTTTGCACCTAATTCATGCCAGAGATTATTGACTTCAAAAAAATTCATTTTTCCATCAAAGTCACACTTCTCTGGTACATATACTTCCTTCAAACTTTTGATAATGTGATGACATTGGCACCAAAGATTTTTGTTGATCCTTCTGTCAAAATTAAAGAACTCATGCACTGGTTTTGACAACAAAGTTTATATGTTCTGAAATAATTTCGATACCTTTATTTTTCTCTTCACATCCAAGATGAAGTAGAAAGATTTTTAAATCTACTTTGCATCTACCTGATTAAACGTAACAACCTCATGAAGTAATACAAGACCTTCATATTTTCTGTCTTCATAAGAAAAACAGCAAAATCCGAGCCTTTATAACGCTTTGGGATCGCAAAATTTTCTATACGTGTTGATACTTTGCTTATCTCCTGCTAGTAGGGAATGAACCTTACTTCCTCAAGTGAAATCTAGGAGAGAATGAAATAATTATCACATATTTTTTCTATCTTCTTGTATGTGGAACGAAGGTGTAGAAGTGAAGATAATGATGAATTACCAAAATGTGAAGCAATCATAATCAACATATGATCCGACAATGTAAATAGCATTGACTCATTCTTTGTTGATATCTTTTTTTAGTAGCCATGTGTTTGAAATGAAATTAGGAAAAATGGTGTAGAAATGCTATTAGTAAAAAGGAATATTATTGTTTGTATTTATTGTGTTTAAGAATTTTTTTGTTTCACAAACAAGTTATTCAATTTATTCTCTCATTTTGTTGAAGACGGTCTCAGATGTCTCTTTATTTTCTCGAAAATACTCATTACATATTAAGTACATGTTTTAAACGATAACAGTGTTGTGATCAGATAATTAATACACATATTGTTTTGCATGTGCAAGAGCGGTCATTGATATTAGTCTCAGCCCAAGCAGATAACTATGCAACATCATTAAAACTATTATGCTTGCATGTTACATTAGCATCTTTGATTCTTTAATACATTAAATTTGAGCATAAGTAGGTTGTTGTGTACTTACATACCATGCACAAATAAACGAGTTTGAATGATTCTTATCCAATCGAGCAAACACATCTTGTAATTTGGCATGAAAGCCAAAAGCCACAAATGCAATGTCATGGGAAATAATTTGACATCTATCTTCAAATCTCTAAATTTAAAGTCATTTACGGAATTTATCAGTTAGTCAAAAGAACCTTTTCCCCAAGGACAACTTTTGATATTGCTTTTTGCTATGTCCAAATATCTCCCCGGAAACTTGTAATTTGCAATCGCATATGGCAACTAGAATATACTCTCAACAAGAACTAACATTGTTAGCCTCAATTTTCTTCCTCTGCATCCTCACCTAAAGACTTTATTTGAGTTATCAAGTCTTCCAAAGTGTGCTTTTTGTTACATAAGGGCCACTTGAATTCTTCTTCTAATTGGATTCTTGTTGTTTCCCAGCATGGTAGTCCAGTTATGAAGTGAAATTTTTGTAATAAGAATATCATTGGTTCGTGATTCATGTAAAACCAGAGTTTGTTTTTCTTTGTTTTCAAAATCTATCTTGTTATCAAAAAATGAACTAATCATCCCGAAAAACCAAATCTATCTCTAATCTATGCACCACATGCTTTCGTAAACCTGCTTTAATGATCGAGCAAAGGAATGTGTTTTCCAACTTACTGAATAAGGAATCAGTGATTATGCCTTTAAGAATCTTCATGTATAAAATTTCGAATGGTTCTTGACTGTTCTTGACGTCTTGCCCTCTTCTCCCATCTGGAATTTAGTACGAGGTAATTTAATCTTTGTTGAGTGGACTCAACCATTAAATTGTCTTCAGCATAGTCCATTATCCACCTAATCATTTATTAAGCATGCACTTAATCGGCTGTAAGTTTCAAGAAATCATTTTTTAATATTCATTGGTACTTATCTAGGAGAAGAATCGACAAAAAGTAGAAATCTTATAAAACAAAAGAAATTTAGAGAAACAGAAAACTCCCATTTCAAAAAAAAACCATGAAACCCATAAACATTGATACTCTCAAATTAGGATTTCAAACTGAGTGAAAAATCTTGTTTTCAATGTTACAAATGATAAATTTACAGTACTCATTGAAGTGTATATACTACAAAATTGATAGCCTGATTTATAATAATAATTTTTACAAAGCAGTTAAACAAATTACAACACATAAAAAATTTGTTTAACATTCAAAACATTATTATATCATGAAGAATTCATCCGCTTAGAGAATGTCTCATAACACATTTCCAGAAACAACATTGACACATTTTTGCTATAATGATTTTATTGTTTTATACCTAATTCTTGCCAGAGATTATTTACTTTGAAAAATTCATTTTCACGTCACAGCTCTGGTACATACACTTCCTTCATTATTGTTGATATCTTTCTTTTAGTGGCCATGTGTTTGAAATCAATTAGGAAAAAGGGTAGAAATGATGTTACTGAAAACAAATAATATTGTTTGTATTTATTGTGTTTAAGAAGTGTGTTGTTTCACAAACAGGTTATTTGAATTATTGTCTCCTTTTGTTGAAGACGGTCTGAGATGTCTCTTTATTTTCTCAACAATATTCATTCATTTCCGTCACAGTCACTTCCTCTGGTACATACACTTCCCTCAAACTTCTGATAATGCGATGACATTGTCCCCAAAGATTTTTGTCAATCCTACCATCAAAATTAAAGAACTCCTGCGATGTTTTTGACAACAAAGTTTAATATGTTATGACATAATTTCGATACCTTTCTTTTTCCCTTCACATCCAAGATGAGTAGAAAGGTTCTATAAAGTTACTTTGCATCTACGTGATTAGTCATAGCAGCCTCATGAAGTAATGCAAGACCTTCATCTTTTCTGTCTTCATAAAAAAGTAGTAAAATTCAAGCTGGTATAACGCTTTGGGATTTCGATTCTCGCACAATTTTCTATACCTTTTGATACCTTGATCTATCTCATGCCAATAAGGAATGAATATTACTTCCACAAGTGAAATCTAGGAGAGAATGAAATAATTATCACATATATCGTTCATCTTCTTGCTTGTGGAACGAAGGTGTAGAAATGAAGATAATGATGAATTGCCAAAAAGTGAAGCAATCATAATCAACATATGATCCGACAATGTAAATAGGATTGACTCATTATTTGTTGATATCTTTCTTTTAGTGGCCATGTGTTTGAAATCAATTAGGAAAAAGGGTAGAAATGATGTTACTGAAAACAAATAATATTGTTTGTATTTATTGTGTTTAAGAAGTGTGTTGTTTCACAAACAGGTTATTTGAATTATTGTCTCCTTTCGTTGAAGACGGTCTGAGATGTCTCTTTATTTTCTCAACAATATTCATTCATATTAACTACATATTTTAGACGGTAACAGAGTTGTGATCAGATAAATCACATTATCAATACAATTATTTTTTACGCATACAAAGTGGTCATTGTGATTGGTCTCAGCCCAAGCAGATAAGTCTGCAACTTTATTAAAACTACTAAGCTCGCATGTTACATTAGCATCTTCTGATTCTTCCATACATCAAATTTGAGCATAAGTAGGTTGTTGTGTACTTACATACCTTCCACAAATAAACCAGTTTGAATGATTGTTATCCAGTCGAGCAAACGCATCTTGTAATTTTGACATGGAAGCCAAAAGCCACAAATGAAATGCCATGGGAAATCCTTTCACATTCATCTTCAAATCACCTGATTTAACCTTATTTACAAAATTTATCAATAAGTTGAAAGAATATTTTTCCCAAGGATAACTTTTGATATTGCTTTTCTCTATGTCCAAATATCTCTCCAGAATCTTGTACTTTGCAATCGCATATGGCAACAAGAATATACTCTCAACAAGAACCAACATTGATAGCCTTAGTTTTTCTTCCTCTGCATCCTCACCTAAAAACTTTATCTGAGTTATCAAGTCTTCCAAAGTGTGCTTTCAGTTACATAAGGGCCACTTGAATTCTTCTTCTCTCCGTACTTCTCTTGTTTTCCAGCATGGTAGTTCAGTTACGAATTGAAATTCTCGTAATGAGAATTTCATTGGTTGGCGATTGAAGTAAAACTAGATTTCATTTTCATTTGTTGTCAAAATCTACCTAGTTATAAAAAATACACTAATCATCCCAAAAAACTCAAACCACCTTTAATATATGCACCACCTCCTTTTCGTAAACCTGCATGAATAATCGTGCCAAAGAATGTGTTTTCAAACAGATTGAAGAAAGAAAAAGTGAGCATGCTATTACGAATCTTCACATATAATATTTTGAATAGTTATTGACTATTCTTGACGTCTTGCCCTCTTTTCCCATCATGAATCGAGTAGGAGGCAATTAATCTTTGTGGAGTGGACTCAATCATTAAATTATGTTTAACATAGTCCAGTATGCATCTTCCATTATTTATCAAGCATGCACTTAGTCGGCTTTAAGTTTCAAGAAATCACTTTTTAACATTCATCAGTACTTATCTAGGAGAAGAATCGATATAAATTAAACATCCTATAAAACAAAAGAAATTTACAGAAACAGAAAACCCCCATTTCGGAAAAACCCATGAAACCCATAAACATTGATACTCTCAAACTAGGATTTGATACTGAGTGAAAAGTCTTGTTATCAATGTTGCAAATGATATATTTACAATACTCTTGGAAGTGTATGTACTACAAACTTGAACCATAATAAAAGTTAAAACTGATTTATAATTATAATTTCTTACAAAGCGGTTAAACAAATTACAACACATAAAAAAAGAAATTGTTAAAAATTCAAAACTTTATTATATCATGAAAATTTTATCTGCTAAGAGAATGTCTAAACAACACAGTTCCAGAAACAACCATGACACATTTTTGCTCTCAAGATTTCATTTTTTGCACCTAATTCATGTTATAGATCTTCGTCTTCGAAAAAATTCATTTTTCCGTCACAGTCACTTTTCTCTGGTAAATACACTTCCCTCAAACTTCTGATAATGCGATGACATTGTCCCCAAAGATTTTTCTCGGTCCTTCCTTCAAAATTAAAGAATTTCTGCACAGTTTTTGACAACAAAGTAATATGTTCTAACATAATTTCGATACCTTTAGTTTTTCCTTCACATCCAAGCTAAATTAAAATATTCTATTAAGGAACTCTGCATCGACGTGATTAACCATAGCAACCTCATGAAGTAATGCAAGACCTTCATCTTTACTATCTTCATTAAAAATAGCAAAATTCGAGCCGGTATAACGCTTTGGAATTTTGATTCTCGCACAACTTTCTATACATTTAGATACCTTGCTCTGTCTCATGCCAGTAAGGAATGAACCTTACTTCCTCAATTGAAATCTAGGAAAGAATGAAATAATTATCACATATATCCTTCATCTTCTTGCATGTGGAACGAAGGTGGTGAAGTGAAGATAATGATGAATTACCAAAAAGTGAAGCAATCAAAATCAACATATGATCCGACAATGTAAATAGGATTGATTCATTATTTGTTGATATCTTTCTTTTAGTGGCCATGTCTTTGAAATCAAATTAGGAAAACAAGTTGTAGAAATGCTGTTAGTGAAAAAGAATAATATTGTTTGTATTTATTGTGTTTAAGAAGTGTGTTGCCTCACAAATAGTTTATTCGAATTATTGTCTCCTTTTATTGAAAAAGGTCTGAGATGTCTCTTCATTTTCTCGAAAATATTCATTCCATATCTACTACACGTTTTAGACGATATCAGATTTGTGATCAAATAAATCACATTATCAATACATATTGTTTTGTGCGTACAAATGCGGTCATTGTGATTGGTCTCAGCCCAAGAAGATAAGTCTACAACATCATTAAAACTACTAAGCTCGCATGTTACACTAGCATCTTCTTATTCTTCAATACACCAAATTTGAGCATAAGTAGGTTGTAGTGTAATTACATACATTGCACAAATAAACCAGTTTGAATGATTGTTATCAAATCAAGCAAATGCATCTTGTAATTCTGGCAGGGAAGCCAAAAGCTACAAATACAATGCCATGGGAAATCCTTTCACATTTATCTTCAAATCACCAAATTTAACCTTATTTATGGAATTTATCAGTAAGTCGAAAGAATAATATCCCCAAGGATAACTTTTGATATTGTTTTTCTCTATGTCGATATATCTCCCCGGAAACTTGTACTTTGCAATCACATATGGCAACAAGAATATACTCTAAACAAGAACCAAAATTGTTAGCCTCAGTTTTTCGTCCTCTGCATCCTCACCTAAAAAATTTATTTGAGTTATCAAGTCTTCCAAAGTGTGCTTTTGGTTACCTAAGGGCCACTTGAATTCTTCTTTTATCCGTACTTCTCTTGTTTTCCAGCATGGTAGTTCAGTTACGAAGTGAAATTCTGAAAATGAGAATTTTGTTGGTTTACGACTGAAGTAAAACTAGAGTTCATTTTTCTTTGTTGTCAAAATCTATCTTGTTATAAAAAATACACTAATCATCCCAAAAAACTTAATCCATCTTTAATTTGTGCACCACCTCCTTTCCGTAAACCTGCATTAATGATCGTGCCAAAGAATGTGTTTTCTTACAGATTGAATAAGGAAAAAGTGAGCATGCTATTACAAATCTTCATGTATAAAATTTTGAATATTTATTGACTGTTAATGATTTTTTGCCCTCTTTTCCCATCATGAATCGAGTAGGAGGCAATTTAATCTTTGTGGAGTTGACTCAATCATTAAATTGTGTCAACGTAGTCTATTATGCATCTACCATCATTTATCAAGCATGCACTTAGTCGGCTTTAAGTTTCAAGAAATCACTCATTAACATTCATCGGTACTTATCTAGGAGAAGAAACGATATAAAGTAAAAAGCCTATAAAACAAAAGAAATTACATAAACAAAAAATACCCATTTCCAAAAAACTCATGAAACCCATAAACACTAATACTCTCAAACTAGGATTTGATAATGAGTGAAAAATCTTGTTATCAATGTTGCAAATGATAAATTTACAATACTCTTTGAAGTGTATGTACTACAAACTTGAACAATAGTAAAAGTTAAAACTGACTTATAATAATAATTTCTTACAAAGCGGTTAAACAAATTACAACACATAAAAAACAAAATTGTTAAAAATTCAAAACTTTATTATATCATTAAAATTTTATCTGCTGAGAGAATGTCTGACAACATAGTTCCAAAAACAAGCATGACACATTTTTGTTCTCAAGATTTCATTTTTTGCACCTAATTCATGCTATAGATTTTCGTCTTCGAAAAAATTCATTTTTCCGTCACAGTCACTTTTACTTGGTACATACACTTCCCTCAAACTTCATATAATGTGATGACATTGTTCCTAAAGAATTTTCTCGATCCTCCCTTCAAAATTAAAGAATTCATGCACAGTTTTTGACAACAAAGTTTAATATGTTCTAACATAATTTCAATACGTTTATTTTTCCCTTCACATTCAAGCTGAAGTAGAAATATTCCGTAAAGGTACTCTGCATCTACCTGATTAACCATAGTAACCTCATGAAGTAATGCAAGACCTTCATCTTTACTATCTTCATTAAAAATAGCAAAATTCGAGCCGGTATAACGTTTTGGGATATCGATTCTCTCACAACTTTCTATACCTTTGGATACCTCGCTCTGTCTCATGCCAGTAAGGAATGAACCTTACTTCCTCAATTGAAATCTAGGAGAGAATGAAATAATTATCACATATATCCTTCATCTTCTTGCATGTGGAACGAAGGTGTTGATTGAAGATAATGATGAATTATCAAAAAATGAAGCAAGCGTAATCAACATATGATCTGAAAATGTAAATAGGATTGATTAATTATTTGTTGATATTTTTCTTTTAGTGGCCATGTGTTTGAAATCAAATTAGGAAAAAAGGTGTAGAAATGCTGTTACTGAAAATGAATAATATTGTTTGTATTCATTGTGTTTAAGAAGTGTGTTATCTCACAAATAGGTTATTCGAATTATCGTACCCTTTTGTTCAAGACGATTTGAGAAGTTTCTTCATTTTCTCGGAAATTTTTATTCCCTATCTACTTCACATTTTAGATGATATCAAAGTTGTGATCAGATAAATTACATTATCAATACACATATTGTTTTGCACGTACAAATGCAGTCATTGTGATTGGTCTCACCACAAGCAGATAAGTCTACAACATCATTAAAACTACTAAGCTAGCATGTTACATTAGCATCTTCTGTTTCTTTAATACACCAAATCAGAGCATAACTGGGTTGTTGTGTACTTACATACCTTGCACGAATAAACCACTTTGAATGATTGTTATCAAATCAAGCAAACGCATCTTGTAATTCTGGCACGGAAGTCAAAAGCCACAAATGCTATGCTATGAGAAATCCTTTGACATTTATCTTCAAATCACCAGATTTAACCTTATTTATGGAGTTTATCAGTAAGTCGCAAGAATAATATCCCAAGGATAACTTTTGATATTGTTTTTCTGTATGTCGAAATATCTCTCCGGAAACTTGTACTTTGCAATCACATATGGCAACAAGAATATACTCTAAACAAGAACCAACATTGTTAGCCTCAGTTTTTCTTCCTCTGTATCCTCACCTAAATACTTTATCTGAGTTATCAAGTTTTCCAAAGTGTGCTTTCTGTTACATAAGAGCCATTTAAATTCTTCTTCTCTCTGGACTTCTCTTGTTTCCCAACATGGTAGTCAAGTTACGAAGTGAAATTCTTGTAATAAGAATTTTATTGGTTGGCGACTGAAGTAAAACCATAGTTAGTTTTTCTTTGTTGTCAAAATTTGTCATGTTATAAAAACTAAACTAATCGTCCAGAAAAACCCAATCCATCGCCAATATGTGCACCATCTCTTTTGCGTAAACCGGCATTAATGATCGGGCCAAGGAATATGTTTTCCAACTTACTTAATATGGAAAAATTGAGCATGCCTTTAAGTATCTTCACGTATAAAATTTAGAATGGTTATTGACTGTTCTTGACGTCTTGCCCTATTTTCTCATCTGGAATCTAGTAGAAGACAATTTAATCTTTGTTGGAGTGGATTCAATCATTAAATTGTTTTCAGCATAGTCCATTATGCACATGTCATCATTTATTAAGCATGCACTTAATCAGCTGTAAGTTTCAAGAAATCACTCTTTAACATTCATAGGTACTTATCTAGGAGAAGAATCGACATAAATAAGAAATCGTATAAAATAAATGAAATTTACGAGAAACATAAAACCCCCATTACGAAAAAAACCCATGAAACCTATAAGCACCGATACTCTCAAACTAGGATTTGAAATTGAGTGAAAAATCTTGTTATCAATGTATCAAATGATAAATTTACAGTACTCATTGAAGTGTATGTATTACAAACTTGAACCATATTAAAAGTTAAAAACTGATTTATAATAATAGTTTCTTATAAAGCGGTTAAACAAATAACAACACATAGAAAAGGAAATTGTTTAAGATTCAAAACTTTATTATATCATGAAAATTATATCCGCTAATAGAATGTCTCACAACACAATTCCAGAAAATACCATGACACATTTTTGCTATCACGATTTATTTTTTGCATCTAATTCATGTCAAAGATTATCGACTTCAAAAAAATTTATTTTTCCATCACATTCGCACTTCTCTGGTACATACACTTCCTTCATACTTCTGATAATGTGATGACCTTTTACCCGAATACTTTTGTCGATCCTACTTCCAAATTAAAGAGCTCTTGCAATATTTTTGACCACAAAGTTTAATATGTTCTGACATAATTTTGACACCTTTTTTCCCCTTCACATCCAAGATGAAGTAGAAATACTCCGTAAAGGTACTTTGCATCTACATGATTAATCATAGCAGCCTCATGAAGTAATGCAAGACCTTCATATTTTCTATCTTCATAAAAAATAGCAAAATTCGAGCCGGTATAACGCTTTGGAATTTTGTTTCTCGCACAATTTTCTATACCTTTCGATACCTTGCTCTATCTCATGCCAGTTAGAAATAAACTTACTTCCTCAAGTGAAATTTAGGAGAGAATAAATAATTATCACATATATCCTAAGATGTGGAACGAAGGTGTAAAAGTGAAGATAATGATGAATTACCAAAAAATGAATCAATCGTAATCAACATATGATCCGAAAATATAAATAGGATTGACTCATTATTTGTTGATATCTTTCTTTTACTGGCCATTTGTTTGAAATAATATTAGGAAAAAAAAGGTGTAGAAATGCTATTAGTGAAAAGGAATAATATTGTTTGTATTTATTTTGTTTAAGAAGTGTGTTGTTTCACAAACAGGTTATTCGAATTATTGTTGGTTTTTGTTGAAGACGGTCTGAGATGTCTCTTCATTTTCTCGACAATATTCATTCCATATTATCTACACGTTTTAGATGATATTAGAGTTATGATCAAATATATCATATTATCAATACACATATTGTTTTGCGCATACCAATGCGGTCATTGTGATTGGTCTCAGCCCAAGCAGATAAGTCTGCAACATCATTAAAACTACTAAGCTCACATGTTATATTAGCATCTTCTGATTCTTCAATACACCAAGCATAAGTAGGTTGTTGTGTACTTACATACCTTGCATAAATAAACCAATTTATATGATTGTTATTCAGTCGAGCAAACACCTCTTGTAATTTTGGCACGGAAGCCAAAAGCCATAAATGCAATTTGAAAGAATATTTTCCCCAAGGATAACTTTTGATATTGCTTTTCTCTATGTCCAAATATCTCCCCGGAAACTTGTACTTTGCAATCGTATATGGCAACAAGAATATACTCTCAACAAGAACCAACATTGTTAGCCTCAGTTTTTCTTTCTCTGCATCCTCACCTAAAGACTTTATCTAAGTTATCAAGTCTTCCAAAGTGTGCTTTCCGTTACATAAGGGCCACTTGAATTCTTCTTCTCTCCGAACTTTTCTTGTTTCCCAGCATGGTAGTTCAGTTATGAAGTGAAATTCTCGTTATGAGAATTTCATTGGTTGATGACGGAATTAAAACTAAGAGTTTGTTTTTCTTTGTTATCAAAGTCTGTCTTGTTATAAAAAATGAACTAATCGTCCCGAAAAACCCAATCCATCTCCAATTTGTGCACCACCTTCTTTCCGTAAACCTGCATTAATGATCGAGCCAAGGAATGTTTTTTCGAACATAGTGAATAAGGAAAAAGTGAGAATGCCTTTAAGAATCTCCACGTATAAAATTTTGAATGCTTATTGACTGTTCTTGACGTCTTGCCCATGAATCTATTGGAAGGTAATTTAATCTTTGTTGGAGTAGACTCAATCATTAAATTGCGTTCAGCATAGTCAATTATGCATATGCCATCATTTATTAAGCATAAACTTAATCGGCTGCTGTAAGTTTCAAGAAATCACTCTTTAACATTCATCGATACTTATCTAGGAAAAAAATCGACATAAAGTAGAAATCCTATAAAACAAAAGAAATTTACAGAAGCAGAAAACTCCCATTTCGAAAAAACCCATGAAACCCATAAACACTAATACTCTCAAAAGGATTTGAAACTGAATGAAAAATCTTGTTATCAATGTTACAAATGATAAATGTACAGTACTCATTGAAGTGTATGTACTACAAACATGAACCATATTAAAAGTTAAAAACTAAGTTATAATAAGAATTTCTTAAAAAGCGGTTAAACAATTACAACACATAAAAAAGACATTATTTAAAATTCAAAACTTTATTATATCATGAAAATTCTATCCGCTAAGAGAATGTCTCACAACACAGTTCCAGAAACAACCATGACATATTTTTGCACTCATGATTTTGTTTTTTGCACCTAATTCATGTCATATATTATCGACTTCAAAAAAAATCATTTTTCCGTCACATTCGCACTTTTCTGGTACATACACTTTCTTCATACTTTTGATAATGTGATGACATTGTATCCAAAGATTTTTGTCGATCCTACCATCAAAATTAAAGATCTCCTGCCATGTTTTTGACAACAAAGTTTAATATTTTCTGACATAATTTGATACCTTTGTTTTTCCCTTCACAACAAAGATGAAGTAGAAAGATTCTATAAAGGTTCTTTGCATCAACGTGATTAACCATAGTAGCCTCATGAAGTAATGCAAGACCTTTATCTTTTCTATCTTCTTAAAAATAGCAAAATTCGACTCGGTTATAACGCTTTGTGATTTCGATTCTCGCACAATTCTCTATATCTTTTGATACCTTGCTCTATCTCATGCCAGTAAGGAGCGGAACTTACTTCCTCAAGTGAAATCTAGGAGAATGAAATAATTATCACATATATCCTTCATCTTCTTGCATGTGGAACAAAGGTGTAGAACTGAAGATAATGATGAATTACCAAAAAGTGAAGCAATCATAATCAACTTATGATCCGACAATGTAAATAGGATTGAGTCATTATTTGTTGATATCTTTCTTTTAGTGGCCATGTTTTTGAAATCAAATTAGGAAAAAAAGGTATAGAAATGTTGTTAGTGAAAAGGAATAATATTGTTTGTATTTATTGTGTTTAAGAAGTGTGTTATTTCATAAACAGGTTATTCGAATTATTGTCTCCTTTTGTTGAAGATGGTCTAAGGTGTCTCTTCATTTTCTCCATAAGGTGTCTCTTCATTTTCTCCAAAATATTCATTCCATATTAACTACAGGTTTTAGACGATATCAGAGTTGTGATCAGATAAATCATATTATCAATACACATATTACTTTGTGCGTACAAAAGCGGTCTTTATGATTGGTCTCAGCCCAAGCAGAAAAGTCTGCAACATCATTAAAACTACTAAGCTCGCATGTTACATTAGCATCTCTTGATTCGTCAGTACACCAAATTTGAGCATAAGTAGGTTGTTGTGCACTTACATACTTTGCACAAATAAACCAGTTTGAATGATTGTTATCAATCGAGAAAACGCATCTTGTAATTTTGGCACGGAAGCCAAAAGGCACAAATGCAATGCCATGGGAAATCCTTTGACATTTATCTTCAAATCAGAAGATTTAACGTTATTTACGGAATTTATTAGTAAGTCGAAAGAATATTTTCCCAAGGATAACTTTTGATATTGCTTTTCTCTATGTCCAAATATCTCCTTGGAAACTTGTACTTTGCGACCGCATATGGCAACAAGAATATACTCTCAACAAGAACAAACATTGTTAGCCTCAGTTTTTCTTCCTCTGCATCCTTACCTAAAGACTTTATCTAAGTTATCAAGTCTTCCAAAGTGTGCTTTCTGTTACATAAGGGCCACTTGAATTCTTCTTCTATCCTGACTTCTCTTGTTTCCCAGCATGGTAGTCCAGTTATGAAATGAAATTCTCATAATGAGAAGTTTAGTGGTTGGCGATTGAAGTAAAACTAGAGTTTGTTTTTCTTTTATGTCAAAATTTGTCTTGTTATTAAATGAACTAATTATCCCAAAAAACCTAATCCATCTCCAATATGTGCACCACCTCCTTTCCATAAACATATATTAATGATCAGGCCAAAGAGTGTGTTTTCCAACTTATTGTTTCCCAATTACTTTCATGCTTTCTATTATGTCTTTCGATTTCTTCTTCTTCACCATGTATGAGTAGTTCCAGAATCAAATTTAGGATTTTCTAGGGTTTTTAGGGAATAATTGAATTAGGAACAAATAGGTATTGCTTGACGTGTTCTCCACCTATCGATAATTCTAATGCCTAGGTTAGAGTAGCTAACTAACCTATGATCCTAGATTACCTAACATTCCAAAAGCTTGTTAGGAATTAGATCCTCCTTAGGTGAACAATCAGTTCTTAACCGCGATAGCTGATGTTAAGGTTGCTTGTGGACTTATCAGATCCATTCGGTAATGCGTATTTAGTCTCCAAGTACCAACGACAATTAGGATTGCTAGGTTGTTGGATATAGTAATTGATACCACGACAGTGGATTAGTTATGATTTTATGTCTGAGTCGAGATTGTTGGATTGCTAGGTTGTTGGATATAGGGTAAAACTCTATGATATCACCTACTGTCAAAATTAAAGAACTCCTACAATGTTTTTGACAACAAAGTTTAATATGTTCTAACATAACTTCGATACCTTTATTTTTTAGTTCACATCCAAGATGAAGTAGAAAGATTCCATAAAGGTACTTTACATCTACGTGATTAACCATAGCAGGCTCATGAAGTAATGCAAAACCTTCATTTTTCTGTTTTCATAAATAAACAGCAAAATCTGAGCCTGTATAATGCTTTGGGATTTCAATTTTCGCACAGTTTTCTATACCTTTTCATACCTTGCTCTATCTCATGCTAGTAAGGAATGAACTTTACTTCCTGAAGTGAAATCTAGGAGAGAATAAAATAACTGTCACGTATATCCTTCATCTTCTTGCATGTGGAACAAAGGTGTAGAAGTGAAGATAATGATAAATTACCAAAAAGTGAAGCAATCGTAGTCAACATATGATCCAACAGTGTAAATAGGATTGACTCATTATTTGTTGATATCTTTTTTTTAGTGGCCATTTGTTTGAAATCAAATTAGAAAAAAAGGTGTAGAAATGCTGTTAGTGAAAAGGAATAATATTGTTTGTATTTATTGTGTTTAAGTAGTGTGTTGTTTCACCAAAAAGTTATTCGAATTATTGTCTCCTTTTGTTGAAGACGGTATGAGATGTCTCTTCATTTTCTCAAAAATATTCATTCCATATTAACTACACGCTTTAGACGATATCAGAGTTGTGATCAGATAAATCATATTTCCAATACACATATTGTTTTGCATGTGCAAGAGTGGTCATTATGATTGGTCTCCGCCCAAGTAGATAAGTCTCCAACACCATTAAAACTACTAAGCTCGCATGTTACATTAGCATCTTCTGATTATTCAGTACACCAAATTTGAGCATAAGTAGGTTGTTGTTTACTTACATACCTTGCACAAATAAACCACTTCGAATGATTGTTATCCAATCAAGCAAACGCATCTTGTAATTTTGGCACACAAGCCAAAAGCCATAAATGCAATTCCATGGAAAAACCTTTAACATATATCTTTAATCACCATATTTAACCTTATTTACGGAATTTATTAGTAAGTCAAAAGAATCTTTTCCCCAAGGATAACTTTTGATAATGCTTTTCGCTATGTCCAAATATCTCCCCGGAAATTTGTTCTTTGCAATCGCATATGGCAACATGAATATACTATCAACAAGAACCAACATTGTTAGCCTCAGTTTTTCTTCCTCTACATCCTCACCTAAAGACTTTATCTGAGTTATCAAGTCTTCAAAAGTGTGTTCTCCATTACATAAGGACCACTTGAATTCTTCTTCTATACAGACTTCTCTTGTTTCCCAGCATGGTACTCCATTTACGAAGTGAAATTCTCGTAATTAGAATTTCATTGGTTTGCGACTAAAGTAAAACTAGCATTCGTTCTTCTTTGTTGTCAAAATCTGTTTTGTTATCAAAAACTGAACTAATTGTTCCGAAAAACCTAATCCATCTTCAATATGTGCATCATCTCCTTTCCGTAAACCTGCTTTAATGATCGGGCCAAGGAATGTGTTTTCCAACTTACTGAATAAGGAACTAAGAGCATGCCTTCATGAATCTTTACGTATAAAATTTTGAATGGCTATTGACTATTCTTGACGTCTTGCCCTCTTCTCCCATCTGCAATCTAGTAGGAGACAATTTAGTCTTTGTTGGAATTGACTCAATCATTAAATTGTGTTTAGTGTAGTCTATTATGCACATGCTATTATTTATTAAGCATGCACTTAATCAACTGTAAGTTTCAAGAAATCACTCTTTAACATTCATCGGTAGTTATCTAGGAGAAGAAACAAGATAAAGTAAAAATCCTATAAAACAAAAAAAAATTACAGAAACAGAAAACCTCTATTTCAAAAAAACTATGAAACCTATAAACATTGATACTTTCAAACTAAGAAGTTCAATGTATGTGAAATAGACAGAAAGATTCAGGAATTGATATCCATAAAGATGCTTGAATTTTGCAGAAACTAAAGTTCCGGTGATCAAAATTTCAAAAATAAATTGGGTCCCAAAATAAATTACCAAATATAATAGTGTAAAATGAAATGAAAAAATTAGTCCAATACAGGACTAAACGGGCTCAAACCAATAATACATTTATTAAGTAATTAATTTTTCTCAGCTACGGCAAATATATACATACACAAATTGAGGGCTGAAAAAATAAATGAGCAAAATAGGCCCATAAAATTAAGATTATTGCTGTTGGTCCAACATAATTTTTGGTGCCCATAACATCTCAATTTCTTTGTAGATGGTCCAGCTGAATCGACAAATTAAACAAAATTCACGTCTCACACTTTTACAAAAATGGTGACAATTGCCACTTGTTAACCCTAATTAGCTGATGAAATACTAACGATCTATGCCAATTCGTCAACATGCATCATCTCGAAGTCATTATCTGCTACACAATTTCATGAATCTGTTGATTTGAGTAAGTTAACTTGTTGTTTTGGGTATAATTTATTTATCCCTTTCATCGATTGAAAATAAAGTAATGATTTACAAGAGATTTTGATACTTAAAATTACTTTGTTCTTCTATGATTTGTCAAAGGAGGTAGTTAAAGCTATAGTTGTAAGAGCGGGTTGATTTAGAGCTTTGGAGAAGTCAATGATCTGAAACCAAAAGAGGTAAAGGGTTGAACCTTCTTCTTCTATTCATTGTTACAATAACTTTTTCTCTTGTAGAGTGTATATGGCTAAAAATCTATTTCCAATTCCTGCTAATTTTCATTTTTTAAACTCATTTCCTAGGTAAACCCCACCTTGCTTAATATAGATCTCTCTCAGTCCTAGTTATCGAGGAGTCCTTGCTTCTAACGTTTTCTGACGCCGGCAACGCCAGAGGTGGTGTTTTCTGCCGCGTGGGGAGTTCTCTATGCTGTTTTTACTCTTCTCTCCAAATTGGTTACGCCTCAAGCTCTCATACTCCTTGCCGGATGATAATTTGGTCGGTGATAATGTTCGATGCTCTATCCTCCGAGGACATGGACACCTTCGGCAGCATCACTACCGTCTTCTCCTCCTGGTGAAGGAGCTGGTACTTGAAGACTCTGGTTTAGTTTCTGCAACTATAAAACTTCCGACACCTAGCGGTTGTTGAGATCTATCCAACCATTCTCACCCAACTCGCGATCTCCAAGCTCAATGGTGTTGTCTAAAGTATTTATGCTCTGGCATATCCTCGACGAGCCCAATCGCTCCATCTTTTCCACCCTCGTGCTTCACGGCTCAAGACCTATCCGGCGTAGCCTCTCCAGCCGGAGAATGTAGCTGTAATCTTATGCTCAACGCTTCTGGCCCCACTCTTCAAGATGAGTTAGTATCAGTCTTTGTTTGCAGATTCCGGTGTGTCACTGGTGAATGCCCTATGGTCCAGACTTTTCCCGGCAGCTCCAAAAAGCTTGGCGGCGCTGGATTTGTTGGTTCTAGGGTTAGCTTCAGGTACTGCACAAACCTAATTCTATGTGGGCTTGTTAATGGTTTAAAGCATTGGGCCTGGACATCATCTAGGTCCATTATTCCTATCTCTTTAAGGAGCATACTAATTTGGGCTGCAGAGGATATAGTCATTTTAGTGGGCCTTAGACAAATAGAGAATGTGCATCTAATGATTATTAGGCTTTACTATAGCATTTATTCGCCTCGATCGAATTTAGACCTTATCTCTCTCTTTAGGATGAGACTCCTTTCTAGCATCTCCAATTTGGGGATTGTTTTGAAAAGCTCGATGATTAAAAGAGCTCATGTGTTAGTTCTACTGTTCCTCGTAGCGACGGAACTAGGATTGTTCTCTGATCTACTGCAGATTCGAGACCACTTATCTAACATTTATCCAAGATATTCAGTGCGTCGAGTTTCTTCCACCTGGATTCGATTTCTATATGCTTTATTGCAGTATCATTTAGGATCTTTAATTGTTCGCTTATGTTGTTGTATAACCAATCTATCATTTTAATATAAGCAACTGTTTGACAAAAAAAAACTCATTTCCTAGGTTTAGATCTATGTTTACACATATAACATGATTCCATCTTGATTCTGTGCTGAAATAATATGTGTGAACATGCATTAGAATAGTTTATTAACATTGTTTTGTGACTACTATTGATTGAAAGAGAAAATTTATTGAGTTGGAAAAAGCTGAAGAATTCATTTCTCAGATGCACCAAGAAGATCAGTTTCAGGGCCAAAAAGTTGAGTTTGATGTGGTGACTATGTTTGGCCTAGGCTCGAGGCTCCAACCCACCACCTTAATACCTCAGTGCGCCCACTGAGTGATGATAAAGAAGTTGAGTTTGATGAGATGGTGGACAAGGCTCAAACGCTGGACGAAGATGTGGGTGATCGATCAAACGTTTTGGTTGAAGTACTACAACACTTTTTTCAGGATGATGAACCTTCTATGGGAGAAATTCTCTAATACTGCATCATCCTAGAAAACGCAATCTGGACGCATATCTAAACTAGGGCCTAAATTCTTTCCAAGTGGCGATAAGCCAAAGTGGTAAACCAATGTGAGGTTTTTTTTGCTTCTTTTTATATTATTGGTGAACCAATTTTTTGAGTAATAAATTTAAAATTTTTACTATACATAAATTCGATAAAAGGGAAAAAATAATCAATGTAAATATAAATAAAAGATTTTCGTTTTGTTCTTCTAAATAATAAATTGGATCATAGATCGGTTTTTAAATTTTAATGTGATAAGATAAAGAAAAAAAAAAGAAAAATAGTGATTATATGTTGGTTGCCTTCTTTATTTATAAACTATTCTTCAAATTTTCTTGTAATAAAATAACGAGTTATCGTTGAAGAACAAATGTGAAATTGTAAGACTGCCTTAACTGAGTTGGTTGCCTTGGTGTTGTCGAGACTGTTTAATTATGGTTAGAAGCATACTAAAAACATCCGAACATAATATAAATAAAAATGGCGATAACAAACTTCTTTGTCGTAATCGTTTACTTGGTGTAAGAATCCATATGGTATTCTATTATTCAAAACATATAATGAAACACTCCGGACACAACTCATTAGTAAAGTGAGTCATCGACTATGAAAAATCCCTTTTCTGTAAAACCATTTCAGAAAAGACTACTCTATCAAATCATATGACAGACTAATATTAGAGTGTTATACAAGATTCTATCTCAAAAATGGTAACTTCAAGCTGAAGCAGTCATTTTCTACTTTGTGGCTCGTCATCCAAAACTCATTCGACAAATCAACAAGATCTGAGACGAATCCAGTTTTGAGGAGAAAATCCAGAAGCTACAGGCGAAGTAGTTCAACCATTCTTTGTTACAAGTGTTGTAATTCAGAGTTCATCTCAAGAACTGATGGATTTCTACGAATCCTCTGCAGTTTTCTTTGTTTATTTTTCGTCTTTGATCGGTTATTCCGCCGAGTTCTCGCTGGTTATTCCACCGGTGATTGATTTCCTCTTTCTAAGTCATTTCGCCAAGGTCATATCAGATGAAATGGATGCAGTTCATAAGAATCAGAGACCCCTTCTTCCTGGTTCTTCATCGAGCAAGTCACAAAGATGAAAAAAAAAACAAATTAATTTCATCATTCCTTCTCAGAAGTTCTTTGACCCAATACTCTGTGCTTGTTACGAGTGGGCCTGGGTCAAATGTGGGCTATATCAACAATTGCTTCTGATCTAAACTTTGCATATCAAGACTCTTCATCAATTGTCAGCTCAATTTCAGGATTGGATTAGCAAGATGGCTTTAAAGTCTTAATACTTGCCATCTTGAGGGAGGGTATTAGAGTGTTATACAATTGTATTAGATTAAAACCGGTTATTCAATTAGATTTTGGTGTAGTTGTGGTTTACTTTAAACCAATAATTCTTACTAATTGAGTCTTCTTGTATATAAGAGACTCTTCTCTCTATTTTTTCTTTAAAAAAACGATGAATATGACTTTGATTCTTCTTCTCAGAAATCTTCTTCTCTAAAATCTCTTTTTTGTGCTTCTAAAAACTAGTATCGGTTTTCATATCCATAAACGATTTTAGATGTAGTTTGTCTTACCCGGAGCGAATGAAAACATTCATGAGCGAGCATTATTGTTTATGATTGGTTAACTTGTAATTCCATGAAAATATTAACTGAATTTAAAACAAAAACAAAAGGTGTGCTTTAACTCATTTCGAAACCCTTTAAAAATGCAATTAGTTGGTCTGGAATGCGACTTTCAATACTTGACTTCTCGAACCCGAGCACTATTTCAGATTTTCATTTTGCATATTTCTTGAAATTAAGGAGATACGTAAGAAAAGAAAAATAAAAAGGTTTTGAAGTGAGAAGTTTTGAACAAAGACGCGTGACTTTGGACTCATACATGCTCTAGAATTATACACACATAAATAATGAAAACGCAAGGTCATGTGTTTGACTTTGACTTAGCAAGAGGTGCGACGTAGTCACCTTATCGAAATCTCTCCTTATAATCACAGAGATGCTCCCTTCTTCTTCGTCTTCATCAACAACTTCCATTGATCACTAAGGATAAGCTTTGACTTTTCTTTGTGATCTCTAAAATGGCGAATGCTTTCACAGATGAGCAGATCCAAGAGTTCTACGAAGCTTTCTGTCTCATCGACAAAGATTCCGATGGTTTGTGTTTGTGTTTCTTTTGTCTGAATTTTAATGAATACACACATATATATATATATATATAATTAATCAGATGAATGATGAAACAGGGTTCATCACGAAAGAAAAGCTAACGAAGGTGATGAAGTCGATGGGGAAGAATCCAAAGGAAGAACAATTGCAAGAGATGATGAGTGATGTCGACATCTTTGGCAACGGTGGTATCACTTTTGATGATTTCTTGTATATTATGGCTCAAAACTCTTCTCAGGTAACTCTTATCTACACACAAACTTATCAATCTTTTCAATATTTAATTTTAATTATATCATGAATAATTAATAACTATCGTGAAACAAAATTGGTATAGGAATCGGCATCGGATGACCTAATGGAAGTATTTAGAGTGTTCGACAGAAATGGAGACAATTTAATATCTCCACTTGAGGTAATTTGTTTTTTTCAACCTCATCTTTAAACATTGTAAATCAAAGATCACAAAAAGTCATAACGTAGAAACCAATAATAGAAAGTCATTAAACCTCATCCTTAAACATTGTAATATCCTAATATAATATATTTTTTTAATTAATTTTTAACTATAGAAAAAGAAATAAACCAATAATAAAAAGTCATATTTAAAAGACTTATCTATTCTTATTTAAGAGATTCATCTTCTTCTCTCTCTTCCCTATATCCTTATTTTTCATTTTTTTTGTGGTCTTAAGTTTGTTATTTATACTAACTAGGGATGTTAATATAGATAAACCCACCCCATTTAGACTCACCCCATTTAAAACCCAACTCATTTAACCTCAACCCCATTTAAACTCATTTAGTTTTATACTCATTTAACCTTATCCATTTAAACCTATTTAAATATTTTGTACCCATTTAAACTCATTTAAGTATTTTTATGTATTTAACTTATTAAAACTAATCAAATAATATTAAAATATAATTTTATTTTTGTTTAAAGACAAATAAAATATCTCAAATCAAATAGTTCAAAATAGAGATAATTAAAAAAATAAAAATTTATTCATAAAAATTTATTATTACAACAAAATAACGATTGTATTTTATTAAGTCATTTTGAAATCATTATCGACGATGGTAAAGTTGGAAGTCATTGGAATCGATAGAATTCTGAACTAATATAATAAAATCTTGCAGAGAAAGAAGAAAATATATTCGAGTTATTTTCCCGCCAAAAAAAATTCCCGCCAAAAAAAATTTTCCCGCCAAAATTTTTTTCAGCAAAATATTTTTTGGTAGAAAAAAATTATTTTGAAGAAAAAAGTTTGCGGAAAAATTTGGCGGGAAATTCTTTCTTTTTGGAAAAATTGGCAGGAAATTTTTTTTTTCAAAAAATAAACGAATAGTATAATTACAATTTAAAATAACCAAAGGAAAAATTTTGACATAACCTATTTTTGCAAATGAGTATGCATGAAAAGTATTATTTATATAATTAATTTTTATTTTCCTAAATATATCTAAATTTAACAAATAGATTTAATAAATAGGTTTAAATGGGTACTCATTTAATTTTACTAAAACTTATTTAATAAATGGGTCTAAATGGGTAAACTCATATAAACCTATATAATATTTTTAGATATATGGGTCTAAATAGATTTAAAATTATACAACTTACCCATTTATTAAATGGGCTTTGCCGACCCATATTAACATCCCTAATACTAACTAATAAATGTTTAATAAAAAATGAAGTTGGAAGAAGGAATGAAGGATATGGGGATGAAGATAACGGGAGAAGAAGCAGAGCAAATGGTGAGAGAAGCAGATGTTGATGGAGATGGTTTTCTCTCTTTCCCTGAATTCTCCAAAATGATGATCGCTGCCTCTTATTAGCATTTCTTCAATAAGCCATGATATAAGAGTTTACCTTTTTTGTACTTCTGAACTACTTACATCGTATGTTACTGTACTTTTTCAACTTTGAATAAAATTAATGAAATTTTGTCAGCCACTTCACTCAATAAAAAGAAGGTTGACAATAATTTCTATAATAATTTCTAGCTCAATACATATACACATTTCAAATGTCTTTTTTATTGTAGTATTTGTTACAAGTATTCTTAATTTATAATTTATTTCTACATTACTTAGTAGAAAACATTATAAATTATTTCATAAAATATTGTCTTTTTACTAGGAGTGAGCATTCCGGTTTATAAATTGGATATGGTGCATTTTTTCAGTTTAATAGTTTATCAATTTTATAAAAAGTTTAATCATTTGAAAATTATATAATATTTAATTTAATATGATTTGGCTTTTTTCAGTTTACGAATTATCGGTTTTATAAAAATTAAAATCATATTGAAAAGGTAAGTGATTCAGTTTGGTTTGGTAGGGTACAAATTGTTGTTTTCTATTATAGCATAATTTAATAAATCAATAAAAAGACTCACATAAAAACTTAACACAAGAACAAAGTTGTCATTTGTTAAAGTTGTATTTCTCTTAGTTAAATATTTCGACACTTTATTATAATTTTTAAGGGAAATTTACTATAATAACCCACTTTATTTTATAAATTACTCAAATAACCTAAAATTTTATAAACTACTACAATAATCCACTTTTTTCTCTACTATTTTTAATTATCAAAATACCATTTTCTTTTATAAAAATAGAAAATAGTAATTTTATAAATTGCAGGTTAAGAGAAATAAATAATTTGGAAATGAATGAATAATCCTAAGGAAATATTGAAAATATTCTAGGTATACTCTTTTCCCTTTAAAACTATAAATATCGATAAGAAATTATCTCATTTCTCAACAATTTTAAAAAGCATGGTGAAAGAAGAAGATATTGTTCCATCAATAAGAATTCATTGCCTATGGATTTCAGATAACAAACATAACTAAACTATTAGTTTTAGGCTTGCGTAATTGAAATCCTTAAGTTTGGTAGATCTCCAGCATACTGCAGGAAGTTTGCCAAAATTCTGGCAGATTTTTGGCCAATCTAGAATTTTTTTTTGGCAAACCAATTATGTATCGGGCACAAATTGATTAATCTGGTTCGATCGATCGATCTGTGACTTGTGGAAAATTTGTTCCCTGAAGCATAGACCAATCGTTCCATACACAGATCGATTGATCTATACTTTCCAAACATTTAAATTGTTTTCTTTGATAAGTTTATGATATATGTTGATTAATTGGAATAAATTTTTTACTTCTATGGTTTTATTTATGTGCAGATAAATAACGATATTCAAGAAACAAGTGGGATGTTAGATAAATTTGAGGAATACAATGAAAATAGTTGTACTATTGATGTGGAGAACGAAGATTGTAGTGAGGATGAAGAAAAAAGTGGTACACTTGTGAAGATGAGGTGGACAATGCTTTTCCTAACAAAGTATGTAAAATACAATCACAAAAGTGTGCACTTAAATAATAGGAATTTAATGAATCAGTATATTTTACATTTGATATTGATGGAGAGGGGAATCATTTTGGTCACATCAGTGGTGAACCAAATTATTTAGATTGTTCTTTAAAAGAAGATCTCGAAGAGCAATAGAGAGATAATTATGAAGGTACTCAAAACACTCCTCAAGCTTTTGAGGATATTAAAGAAGGATAAATATATGGTAACACGGACGAGTTACTGTACGTTTGATCACTATTTTTGGGAACTTTGATTATACAACTATCAAGTCAACTAAAAGTTTGCTGGTATGTAATTTCATATCACAAGATGTACTTGGAGGATTCATGAATCAACAATAGGGAAAATGGTTCAGCTTAAAATAAGGAAATACATAGGAACTCAAACATGTTCTGCTAAAGAGAAGGGTGCTCGTCATCGAGAAGGTACACCTAAATCTATTGGAGAGTTGTATGTGGCTAAATTTGGGAGCATTGTTGTCGGTATCGGACCTTCGCATATAACAGAGGCCATAAAGACTACATATCGTATTGATATTGATTAGTGGGAATCATACAGTGCATGCCCGTGAAATAGTACGAGGTACATGGGATAATGGTTATGTGGATTTGCCCATTTATTTACATAGAATAACGCTGCGAATTCAGGTAGAATTTCTAGATTTGAATGTGATGGACAAGATTGATTTAAGTACTTGCTCATTGCATTCGGTGCATGTATCACTGGGTTTGAGTTTATAAGAAAAGTTGTGGTTGTGGATGGAACTCATCTGAAAGGAAAGTTCAAAGGTATTTTGTTGGTAGCTGCTAGACAAGAAGGTAATGGTATGATTTCTCTTTAACTTTTGGATTGTTGATTGTGAGAATGATGTTTCATGGGATGGTTTTTAGATAAGTTGCGTTGTGGTAACCATGAAAAGTTGGTAATTACATCCAATAGACACAAGTCCATTGAAAAATCTGTTAAAAAGGTGTTTAAGTTTGCTAAATGGGGAGTTTGTACCTACCACCTCTTGCAGAATCTCATCACAAGATTCAAAAAGTCTAATATGCTGCATTTGGTTTAAAATGTCATCAATGTCTACAAAGTTTCTGAATTTACAGCAATTTTTAAGGATATCAAGACTCGGGATCCTCGACTTGCAGCTTATTTGGAGAATGCTGATGTTCGATTATGGTCTCGAGAAAATTTTCAAGGGAATAGGTACGACATAATGACGAGCAACATCACTGAGTCTTTGAATAATATACTGAGGGGTGCTCGTGAATATCCTATCACTTGTTTTTTAGAAGAATTCCGTAAGCTAATTGCAAAGTGGTTTGTGAAACGTTGTGAACTTGCTATGCGAAACGAATTTTCTCATCAGTTGACCAAGAAGCTACGTCTCCACACACAGCTTTCAAATCCTTCTTGTAAGGAATTTTTCCTTTGATTTTCAGCTTTTCCCACAAAAACTCATGTTCATTACTACTTACATCAACCTCTTTATCATCTGGAAAAAGTGAACTGTTTAAACTCGTTATGGCTTCAAACTCCATTAGAGAAAATCGAGCAGGTGTATCACCAAACAAGCACCAAATCTCATATTTTTTTTACACATATGCTGTTTCTGAAGAATATACTCCACAACCTTTGAAGACCAAGTGAACTTATTTTCGATGAAGTTTACAAGAACTCCGAACGAAGAATCTCTTATTTTGTTCCACACTTCTTCTCCTACAACATAGCTAACTTCTTCTAAAGACTTAGTCTTGCTATGATATTAATACTTCTTTTTAATTTTGGCTCAGGACCTAGTGTAAAAAGTTGTTTTGAAAATTTTAAATCATCGCTCTTATGAGTCGTCATCCTGTTGGGAAAAAAGAGAAATTAAATAAAATTAAATATTTAAGAGGAAAAATTATGTACAAGTATTGCTTGGACCGATCGATATATGTTAAGACTGATCGGTCTACACATTTATGTTGTTAATGTGGCGTATAATGTGTAGACCGATCGATTACATAGACCGATCGTTCTAGTTTTAGCAATGTGGAATAAGACTTGTGCATCGAAAATCAATAACAATATGTATAGATCGATCAGTCTGTGTGTAGACCGATCGGTCTATACGATTTGTGATTTTTTTATTAAAATCTATTGGGATCGATCAAAATTCTATGGTTATTACATAATTAAAAGGAAAAACATAAACCGAATGAAATATAACATTATTCTCTAACATATTAATCAATCACCTTTAATTGTAACACAACCTAAAATTAAATCTTAAACAAATAGAAGTATTAAAAACTCGAGAATCATAAAGAAGAAGAAAACCCAAAATTTTTTTTTCTCATTCAACATTTAAAAACAATTACAGAATGACAGGGAAATTGAATATTTTTATAAAATAATATGTTACCTAAGCAATTATAAAAAATATGGTCATCCTAGTTATTTTAAAAAATTTATAGGTTATATTAGTCAATTTTTTCTTGTTTTAATAACAATATTTCAATCAATCAGATTCATAAGAAGTAAACAAGCTCAGAAGGAAAAAAAAACAACTAAAAAGCTCAAAAGTCAAGCATCGTTTCTAAAGAAACACCGATGAATGTTTAGAAATCAAAAGAAAAACCTAAACAAAAACAATCACGCATTTCCTTTGAACCTCCACTCTAATTTTTCACAGGAGAAAAAAAATCGCTTCAGTCGAGTCGTTGATACTGATCCATCTGTATGTTGATGAATAGTAAGAAGATGAGTTGTTGGAGGAAGAAGAAAAAGAAGAATTCAGAAGCAAATCGACGGCTAAGATCATTTCAAGAAAACGGGAAGGTACTCTTAGAAGATCTCATCGAGCTTTGCAATGGCCAAACCAATCCAATCAAAACGTTCTCTGCAAACGAAATCCTCGAAGCCACCAATAATTTCAGCGAGAGCAATCTGGTGATTAGATACGAATTTATGTACAGAGGTATGCTTCAAAACCGTCAAGTTCTAATCAAAAGAAGCACATGGAGCATATACAAATCTGATACATTAGAAAAGCTGTGTCGAGACATAGCTGTTTCTTCTATGGTGAGTGGTCAAAAGAATTTCCTCAAACTGTTAGGATGTTATCTTGAATTTGAATATCCGGTCTTAGTTTGTGAGTATGCAGAACGTATACCATACAATTCTCCAGACCCAGAAATGTTTTTATCGTGGAGACAGAGAATTAAGATAGTGAAAGAGATTGCTATTGCAGTTTCTTACCTTCACAGTGCGTTCTCAAGAACAATGATTCATTTGGATATTCAACCATCTAACATTTTCTTAGATTCAGATGGAACAGCAAAGCTAAGTGGGTTTTGTCTTTGTGTCTCAATTCCAGAAGGAGAGACACATGTTAAAGTTGATGCTGATAGAGTAGAAGGAACATTAGATTATCTTGAGTACAATTATGCTACCACAGGATTAATCACTGAGTATACTGATGCTTTTAGCTTTGGAGTGTTGTTGCAAAACATGTTTACCAGAATGCATCGTGTTGTAAATTGTTGTTTGAGTGATGATGAGAGTCTTTTTGAAGATTATGAAGACATACAAAACGTAATGAATCTGAGGATTTCTGATAGGATATCAAGATTTGTGGAAGAAGGAAGAATCTTTGACATGTTGGATCCAAAATTCTTGGAAAGTATGGGTGATGATGAAACCGAAGAACACAAGATACGAAGAACAAAAGCAGTCCTTATGCTCTCACTCGAATGCACTGGTCATAGAGGTGATGTTCCAAAGATGACAGAAGTTGCCAAGGAACTTAAAAGGATTGAGAGATGGACATAGTGTGGGCGTTTTATGTTAATTCATTGGTTTAGAAAGAAGATTTATACATATGTGAAAAAAAGGATGAGACTGTTTTTGTTTCGTACTGGTTCCACAAAATCTGATCTATATCTCCCAAACTCAACTTATCTTAGTATAAAAGATTGCAGAGATAGACGTTTTAACTACTTGTTTAAAAATATTTTACTTGAAACATACTTTATGAATTACACTGCTAACTATGATTGTAAATTACTAAGACTATGGAAAAGGTTGTTGTGAAAGAAGAGAATGAGCATGAAAAAGTACAACTAGACTCAAAAGGATGCATTTAGCTAAGAGGTAGAACCCAGACTCTCGTTACTAAGCAACTCTTCCCAGAAACCATCATCTAACTCTCTCTCAACCACTAAATGATCTTCTTCTTCTTCTTCTTCTTCGTCTTCTTCTTCTTCCTTCATCTTCCTTTGTTTCCCAAAGCCTTGCATCTCCAAAGCCAAGGCTTCCAATTCCGACATGGAAGAGCCACTTATCCTCTTTGCTGCTTCATCATTTTGAAGCTCCTTGATTCTTTTATCTCTCTGCATTAGCAACTGATGCAGAAACGATGGACTCTGCATTGCTCTAGCCAAGAATGACATCATATGTCTCTGTTTCTTCTCTGCTCCTTGTATCCTCTGTTCCATAGCTTTGATATAGCTTTTAGTAGTCTGTTGCTGCTGTCTCAGATGAACAAGCTCCATCATTAGCAGTTGCTTCTCCCTGCGAAGCTCGTTGCAAGGGTCATGAATCGATAATGGAGATGATGAAGAGTAAGAGCTTCGTCTCTTGATGCTCTTCAATAACTGCCTTTGTCCAACTAAAAACCCTTCGTTTGCAAATTCCCATCTCTCTGCTTCTATCTTTCTGAATCCCTGTTTTAATTTTTACATTAATATTCAAAATTCAATTGTTTTCAAAGGTCTACACATCCGTGTGAATAGAAAATTACGAATTATTAGAGTGAGATGAATACATTAAATTTTTCTATAAAGAAATGTTTTTTTATATTGAAGAATGGAACAAGTGGGCAACCTTAAAGCTGATTAGTTAATAAACAATTGGGCATTGAGATAAGATTGATGACTGTTTCTTACGATTAAATTACAAAGCAAGTTGACACGAAACAAGCTTCTCGAACTTACTAAAGTTTCTTCTATTCCAACTTACCATAAAGAATCTAAATTTTCGATGTTTCTAGAATAACAACACAGATTTTGCAGTAAAAATCAAAATTTTTATTACCAAGTAATCGTAACTTGCACCCAGAATACTTCGCGGTTAGTTTCCAGCAAACTATAATAAGATGAAGGAAAATGGAAGTAACAAAAAATACAGAGCATTGCTGTCTCTGTTTTTTTCTTTTTTACTGTCAAAGTATACAATTGAGCGAAGAAGAATACAGAAGGAATGAATATACTCACATAAGTGTTGAGTTGTCTGATGAAACTGGAGAAATTGCTGTGTTTGAAATGTCTAGGGAGAAGAATCGTAGAAAAAGAATGCAAATCCCAAACGACAAAACTAGTGCCTCCTCTGTTCCAAGATACGATTTGGTCTGTGTTTGGATCTTCAACCATGTCGAATGTCTTGGTTAGAAACGGAGGTGGACCAATTTCGTGTAATCCTTCCATTGGTTGTGGTGCTAGATTGGTCTCCGACAGAAACGGATTCATTGTCTTAAGAACATTAAAACACGCAGGTTTCTTGATGATTAGATGTTGGATCAACGATACTACTATACGATCGCCATAATTGATGACTTCATCTTGGGATTTGAAATTGGTCCGGTTTAATCAATTTGGGTTTAGAGAAGGAAAAGTAATTTGATTTGGTCGGAGTCGTCGGGGTTGAGTTCGTTTGTGGCAGTTGATGAGAGAAGGAGGAAAAGGGAGGAAGGTAATGTCCACGTAAGCTATTAGAAGTGGGCTTAAATAGGAAGAGTGGAAAGTAAGTGATGATGTTTAATTAGATTAAAGTAATTAGAATATTAATATAGTACTCTCAATTTAGAAACTTCTGGAAACGATTCCAAAGAGAATCGTATCGTCGAAAGTTCTGGACTTTCAAAATTGTGGACTGTACGGTATTGGTTTTTACTGTGGGACCCATTCATCGAAAAGATTAATTTAATGGCAATCTCTCATTTCTAATTGGCTAAATCTGGTTTTTTAATGTTGACTTTGGTTTGCTGTAGACTAGATATCATGAAACGCTTAAACCAAACGAGAACCAAAATTTGACTACTGGATACGATTTATTGGTTGAAATCAATCAGCAACAGGATACATCAAGTTTGTAGTCCGTTCCGAGCTACAGAGCCAAAATTTCCTAACTTTTGTGTGAATTTAACAGAAAAAAATAAATAGAAGAAAGATATTTCCGGTCAAAAGGTTAAATATCTGTTTCTATATATTATAGTTTTTTATTGATACTTGGTTCTAGGTAATTGTGTAGTTCTATATGATAAAATTTGGATTTAAAAGTTAGTTTATATGTAAGTCCACATAAGTAAGGATCAGATAGATTTGTTCTTCAAAGATGAAACATATGATTACGAAATCTATTCACTCTAAACTCACAAATACTCTCGAAATGAAGGTAAAAAAAACGAGGCTAAGAATGACGAATTATAGAGCTTCTCCGTGAATAGAGTATATCTCTCTTCAGAATTTTTTTCCTGAAATCCACTAACTCTTTCCTCTCTGTATTTTCTTTAACAAATTCACGCAAGAAGAATGAGAAGCTATTCGACTACTATTCTCACTCGAGAGCGATGAATCTAGACATATATTAGTCTAGATTCATGTAACAGATTTTAACTAAATGAATATTGGGCTACGAATAGCCAAACTGCCTGAAAATAAATCTGGCTCAACTCGATCCATCTGTTTTTAATGTGGCTTAATGGGTCTGAAACTGGCCCATATAAAGTGAGCTAAAAATGAGTGATATACCCAACACATCCCACCCTTGTCGCTCATTTATATCTGAACGACAAAACCCTAGCCATCAAAACTCTCTCTTCTCTGTGAATTCCTATCATGTTCTCTGATGAATAGCAAGCTCTGCTATCATCTCCAGTAGACAGTACAATCTGTAAGTGACATTTGTTCTTATCAACTCTCTCATTCCTGTCATTTTGAACACCTTTCTACTTTACCTTAGATGATTTGACTTCTAATTAGAATCCTAATCATCTCTTTTACTTCCTTAACTTTTGAAACAGGTCGCGTTTGAACAGACCTCGGATCTTTGTATGTTAAAAGATACATGCAAAGATCTCACCTTGAGATGAAAGCTCAAAATCTCTTGGGATCCTTCCCCTGATGAAGCCTGGTCATCTTCAACAAGAAACTAGACTTCGCTTCTCAAAATTTCCTGCGAAGCCTCGATTTGAGCACATGCTCAAGTTTGAACCATGTTTAGAGTTTCTAAACAAGCTATGAACTTCTCACCAGGTATGACCTTCGTTAACATATACTCGGTTTGATGATGTGTGAGTTTTGAGAACTTTGACTTGATTGTCCCTTATCACTTCTCTAATGTAGTTAAATTTCACTTGTATGTGCTTTGTTCTTTTGCTACACATCATGTTCTTTGCTAAATAAATTACACTCTAAGAACCACAATAGATTTCAGCTAGTCCTCGATTTAATCTGAGTTATGCACAAATATCTTGTAGCCACACTGTTTCTCTGCTTTCCTCTGATAGTGAGATGTATTCAGACTCTGTTGTAGATAGACAGCCACTTTCTGTAATCGAGATCTCCAACTGATTCTACTATTGCAAACTTTGAACCTGAAATTGATCTTCTTTTATCCAAATCTGATGCAAAGTCCGCATCACAATATCCTTTAATATTGAAGTATGTGCCTTTTGTAAATGTTAATTGAACCTTTGATGCTTCTTTTAGATACTTGATTATCCAATTTGTTGCTAACCGATGTGTTATTCCTGGTTTTGACATGAAACGGCTCACCACACCGATGGAGTAAACTAGGTCTTGCATGGATCCCACCATCGCATACATAAGGCTGCCCACAAGACTTATGTACGGTACGTTCTCCATTCTCTTCCTTTCTACTTCTTCATTTTTTGCATTTACACTTTGCAACTTAAGAATGAGAACCCAAATGAGTATGAAAAGACTTAATTTGATTTGAATCATAAACTTTAATGATCTGATTTATGTAGTTTTCTTGACTTATGATTAACTGATCTTTCTCTTTGTTTCTGATAATATACATACAAGGAATTTTCCTAGCTAGTTCTAAATCTTTCATTTCAAAAGTAGAACTCAATAAACCTTTTAGCTTACATATTTCTGATTTCAGTAGTAGTCTAATAGAGACATGTTTAACAACACGAGCAAAAACCTTGTTATAGTCAATTCCTTCAATTTGTGCTAGCCTTTAGCAACAAGTCTAACTTTGTGTCTAGGTTTCTCTACACCCAATATTCCAGGTTTTAGTTTGAATAACCATTTCCATCGTATCACCTTCTGGTCTTTAGGTCTGTTTACTACATTCCATGTGTAATTTCTAATTAGAGAGTCCATTTCTTCATTAAAGCTTAACCCCACTTCTTTCTGTCTTTACTCACCATTGCTTCCTCATAGCTCTTAGACTCATCCAGTTCAATAACTTCTGAACTCGCTAAAGCATATGCAACTAGGGTTGCTTCTTCAAACTTTAAAGGAGGTTTCCCTTCTCTTCTCTGTTTCCGTGCTTATAGACATTCACTAAGGTATGTGCTCTGTTTGGTATTCGGGTCCTCTCTTGACGCTTCTGAACTTAGATCCTCCCTTGTAGTTTCTGAACTTTCTATATCTGACATAACTTTACCTTCACTATAACTTTCTGTATCATTTACTACTTTTGGAACTGACTCCTATTCAACTCCACCTGACCTGATATCTTCTTCTGATTCAATGTAGATTTTTTTAGTTCCTTCACCTAGAATTTCCTCCAAATTCTCCATGTTCGAAACACGTTCACCGGATACTTTCTTAGCCTTCTAAATCTAAACTGAATCTATATCATTATATGCCTCTTAATCCTTGTACAAAATATCCTCGTTTAAAACTACATCCTTGCGAATAACCACTTTATTTTTCTTCTATTAACTAAACTCTGTAACCATTTGTTCATTGACCAAAGCAAATAAATATTCCTTTAACTGCCTTGGACGGATCTTGTCATGAGTAGTATGCACATAGGCTACTAATTTGTATCAGGTTTTAACATAAAACTATCTACTGCAAGTGCACAACAATGAAGTAGTAGTACTTAAGGATCGTATCCATGAAGAACCAAGTATTGCATTTTCGATTATCTATTGTATTTCTCAAGCTATACTAATCAGATTGTAGATATTAACTAGCAACTTAGACGATGTAAACTTAATTAGAAAAAGCACTAGGCATAGGGTATTCATCGGGAAGTATGAATCTAACTAGGGAAACTATTCAGAATATTATTTAAGCTTAATTCTCGACTTGAACAGAATGGTATAACAAGTCTGCTCTCGTAGTACTCGAGACTTACTCGACAATTTAGAGGTTCTAACTCTCGTTGGTTTCGGATTTCAAACATGCATTAAACAAGTAGATTTAACTATCCACAATCAACTGAAACATCAGCTATCATAGTTTAGGATTGATTGCTCATCTAATCAAGTTTAGATTCCTAGCAAGCTTTAGGAGAGCTAACAACCTGGGTTCATAAATTAGTTGATTAGACTACTCTAAGCATTAAGCACAAGAATTAGATGGAGAATACTCTTATTAGATTTGATTCTATTTGTCCCTAACCATTGATTCCTAAATCCCTAGAAACCCTAAACCTGATTGATTAACTACTCAGACATAATTGAGATTGAAACAAAAGATATGAAAAAATAAACTTGAATTGCATAAAAATATAAAAGGGGAGTTTAGAGATTCTTCTCAATGTTGAATTCTCTCTCTCTTTAGCTTACTGAATAACTCTAAAAGTTCTCTGTGAATAATGAACGATATGTAAAAGAAGCAGAAAATATAAGTATTTTATATGTCTTGGGATCTAGGTGCAAAAAAAGAAAATTAAGTATTTGCTTCGCATGCTCGTTGATCGATCGATCAAGGTGTTGATCGATCGATCACTAACTTGTGTGATCGATCTGCCAGCTAAGCATGGTCGAGCAATGATCTGGCAAGCAAGCTTGATCGGTCAATTGTAGGCCTTATCTGTAAAACTTCAAGTAATGCTTCAAAATCATTTAAACAAGACTCCAATGTCAATAATCCAAGTTCCTACGTTTTCCACCTGAAAGTGACTCAAAATACAGAAAAACTCTAAAAGTAGGCATGTTTATGAGCTCAAAACCCGTAAAATAGAGGTATATCAATTCCCCCAGACTTAACTTCTTGCTTGTCCATAAGTAAAGAAAGAAAAGACTATAGAGAAGATTCCCTTAAGTAACTCATTCGTTATCAGACATTGCATAAATTCCCACGCCTTACGCACCTGTTCGCCACTTTGTTCTCAACTCTTCCTACCTCTTGGGCGAGACAAGCTACCTTGAGCTAAGAGCCTCTTTTCCTTCTGCCTAGCAATACACTCCACATGAACCAATCAATACTTACTTATTGGTATCGAGACCACCTTGTACTTCCCCTAGACTTAGCTTCTTGCCAATTAGACTCCACAATCAACCTCAAAATACCCAAATGCACCATATCGACATCCTAATCATCTAAGTGATGTCTCATCAAGGGAATATCGATCAATGAACACATGGACTCATCATCAGCCTTTACATGAACACAAGACTATCTTCCTATGGTTCATTTCATCTCATTCCATTCATTTGCAGCTGATTTTTCCCTACTTACCTAGGGTATCATTTTTTTTATCGACTGCTCAGCCAATTTTTTCCTACTTACCTAGGGTATCATTTTATTTTATTTTATTGGTTGTCCAATCAGATATCTCCCTACTTACCTAGGGTATCATTTTATTTTTTCAACTGGTTGGTTCTTTAGCAACTAAAAGAATGAAAGCAAAAGTGGCTTCATTGGAACAAAATTTTTGATCCTTGGCCAAGTTTTGTATTGCTTCAAATTTGTTTTTAGTTACTTCATAATCTTAAAACATTCGAATGTCTAAGAGCGGGGAACCATAGTTACACAGATAAGTCTTTCAGGAATGAAGAGAGGAATATGATCCAATGCATACCAAGCCCCTTGACAAGAAAATTATGTCTGGTTAAAATTGAAATCAGCATAGATTCTTTGAATACCTAAAAATCCATATGTGTCATTGAGAAGATGCTTTGTCTCTAGGTTTTCCAATAGTCAATCGATTCCCAACAAGTGCATATCAACAATCCTAAAAGCATAAGGGTGCAACAATCCTCAAATATCATGGTTCCTTAGACAACAAGTTTCAAAAGCTCAAAAGCATATCATAGATAGAGTTAAAATCTGAACATAACAACTAAAAAGAAACAAAACAAAGCAAAAGGTGTTAGTCACAGCAAGTGTATCTCCCCAAACTTACTTCACACCGTCCCTGGTGCGTAAACAAGCTAGAAGAGGCCCTGACTTACGCATAAAAAGAAACAAAACAGAAAAAAATTGAAAAAATAAAGAAAAAGGTAAGAAAAATCGATCACTCAGGGCTCTGGCAATCTTGGCCTCCTGGTGCTCGCCTACGTCAACAAGGAAGGCGCTGCTCAAGTGGCTGATCCGCTGTGTCCTCAGAATGAGCCTCATATCGATGTCCAGCAACATCCGATCTACGGGCATCTGCTCTAGTACTACTCTCTGGCTGATCCACAGCAGGAGCACTCATGCAAAATGCAACTGGTATCCTCCTGAGTGCCTCCCAAAGGCACCTCTTCATCGAATGCTTCCTTTACTCTGTCTCGTAATGCAAACGTTGATACTACTGCTCAGTGAATTCATCAGAGAAAAGAGGAATATCATACTTGATAACAAGGTTTTTCGGTCTCTAGGCTATCAAATCATCATAGGGTAGTGGTAAGTAGAGTGGATGTCGAACCAATACTCAGAGAAAACATGCAAACAACCTATCTGGATACCTAGTTCTAGTTCAGCAACCTACCAATCTGTCACAAAGGTAAGTTATAATTTCAAGTTGAGCTCTCAAACTAACAATAGGACAAACCACACTAAAAGACAAAATAAAACAGAGCATGATCAATCAAAAACAGAGAAATTAACATAAAACAGAGCACAAACTATCAAATAAGATAAACAATGGAATTTAAAATGAATCTAGAGGATANGCCGATCCAACAACGCCGAGCTATATAAGGCGAGCTCTAAACCGGGATAAGCTAGATCAGCCCACTCTCATAGTGAAGACCCCTTTCCGATCCGGGAGATCTATTACGACGTTAGCCGCGATCTAACCGGATCCAAAGCATAAAGTCCGGCCC
>OVBA01000962.1:0-51863 GCA_900406435.1 Lepidium aucheri | reverse complement strand
TCCCTGACGATGTCTTGCTCAGTATATTATTGAGACTTACCACAGAAGAAGCCATAAGGACTAGTGTTTTGTCCAAACGATGGACATATTTGTGGATGGAGATTTCGCATCTTGGCTTCGACATGACAAGGTTTATCAATTCCACAGAACCGCTTGATGGTTCGAATCGAGTTGCTACATTGATGACTAAGGTCATGGCCGACCCAATAAAGTTTGATGCTCTATGACTCATGTAGTAATAAATAGTTAAAAAAAATTACAAAACAATGCTTGATAGTTGTCTAATACAACACATTCCACACTGGAAGGCTTACCTAACCATTATACTATATAAACATTACTTATCTTTGATGCCCTTAAAATTGATCATATAATTTGGCGCCTAAAACACAAATTTTACCAACTTTAGGTCAGGGTCGCTAGTGCTAAGTTTCCTTTTTATCAATTTATTTTCTCTTTTTGTTTCTTGTACTTATCCATATCTGATATCGATCTTTGGTTTCTTAAAGGTTATAAACAGTCATCGTCGACATCTAGAGAGCTGCGTGATTAACCATTTCTCTCACGAAGGTGTAGATGGAATGCTCAATACTTGGATTCGATTATTGACTTGCGTGAAACACACCAAAAGTCTCACACTTGAACACCATACGGTTCCAAGAACCAAACCTTTTAATATTGCCTCAGACTCCTTCTCTCATCCGAGCCTTTCGTCACTCTCGCTACATTCATACATTCTCCGAAGCTCAGATCCTTTTAGAAACTGCTCGAATCTCAGGACCCTTAAACTTATATCAATCTTAGCCCCCGAAGTTGGCGTCTTTAACAGGGTACTCGCATCTTGTCCTTCTCTCGAGGTGCTTGTACTAGACATCTCTTGTGTCAACAAAGGTGGGGGTCCTTTGAAGATTGAGAACAACAAATTGAAGCTCTTGAAAGTGTCATCTACGGTTTATATTGATGGCATTGTAGTGTCAGCAACTAATCTAGATATTCTCGTCATCCAAGATACCACTGTTAAGAGAGTTAACTTTCTCCTCCAATCCCCCAAACTCAAGTTTAATAGTAACTTTTGGGTTACAGAGGGACCTGGTCCTCATATCAGCTACAACATATCAGAGGTAATATATGTTTTGTTACATGTGTTTCGAATAATGTATCTGAATATGTAGAGAAAGAAACAAAGTGTTTGATGTTGAGTTTGACATAGTTTTGATGTTTGATTTAGGAGGAGAAAAACTTTGAGCATGAAGAATTGGTGAACATATTTGGTCAGGTGTCGAGACCGTGTATATTTGCGTTTGCATCTTTGTCGGTGAGTATAGATTTAATGAATCCGACAGAAGTTGAGAGGTTACAACAAGTCTTAAGTTTATGGACTCATACGATGAATGAGCTTGAGATCATATTTAAGGTATATATGTACACTTATGCTTCAAAGCTGAGGACTTATATGACTAGCAAGTCTTAATTTTCCATAATTAATAGACGGTGTTGATATGTATAGGATAACAATGCTCCTAGGGAAGAAAAGGAGTCTTGGCATAAGAAGTTGTGGATGCAAAACAATAACAAAGATGTGTTCCCCAATGCTAAATTCCGTGTGAGAAATGTGTGGATGTATAACTTTAGCGGTTCAGATGAAGAGTTTGCCTTGGCTTCGTGTTTGATTAGGCAAAGGACTGTGGAAAACAAGCTGATGATCAAGACATCGATGTCCTTTACTCTTAGGAAGACGTTGCAGGTAGAGACGGCAGTGGTCAACAAGCTATATGCACTTCGAAGAGAGCATCAAAGGAAACTTATTATCAAATGTATTTAACTTAGATCTAGATAGTTTTGTTACTACTTGGGGTTATATATTGGTCTAGGCACAGTTTTTGTTCTTCAAAACTGAAGACTCTAAAAGAACTAGAGGCTTTCCTATGCTTTTTGCTTTACTAAATAACTTGCTACTTAAAGCTGAGGATATCAAAACATTAATCACATTCATATCTGTAATGTTTCTCTACTAATTAATTGTTACTACAAATGATGGACAAAGTAACATCTATACATCTTATGACAAGTGAAAAATAAAAATTAAGAAGCCAATGAAATAGGTTTAGATTCATAGTACTAATCTAATTACTAGTCCATATATATGCTAGATAACTGATAATTGCATTTAAGTATCTATAAATTAATTGTAAATAAATTCAAAAAGAGATTATTTTTCTTTAAAAATGTTATTACTTTTGATTAGCTTGCAACATTGAGTAGGAGAGGACGATGATCATGATCATAATAATGATGATAACAATAGTATATAAAAAAAAACTCAACCATTTTCAAGAAATTGAAACAATAGATATTTACATAAATATATATAAACATAGATATAAATTAAGGAGAGGATTAAAGATGGAAAAGAAACTTCAGATGAGGTTAAACCCTAAAAAACTAGAAAACACTAAATGAATCTCAAACCCTTAAACAAGTTAAGGATTTGAGTGATTGTATGTGACTAGATTCTAATGAATATTCCTCTTATATATACTTGGATAGATAGAAGAATACACTATAGAGTAGTGAGAGCTAGAGAGAGAGAAACCCTAAAAGGAGATGTTATGCAAACAGAAAAGATCGACAGTTATTAAGAGAGAAGAGAAAGTGTGTAGGGTTAAATAAAAAAATTCAGATGATGAAGAAGGAAGAGAGATGAATTAGGAGGTTCAAGAAAGATTTAGAGAGAGAGGCAACCTCCATTACCACCCACCAACCGACGAAGTGTTTTCCCGTGGGAAAATGTCTTGTTTTTTTGTAGTGTTTAAAGTCGATCGTTTTTGATATTTGTGGACTTCAAAGAAAAGGTTCGAAAGGACTTCGATAGTCATTTTTTAGCTAAAAGAAAACATTATCACTTTTAAGAATATGTATGTATTATAATGACATATTATCATATATGTAAACATTTGCATTCATATAAAAATAATTCACAATTGTTGGATCCCGATTTAGCACAAACAAATTTCATTTTGTTTCTCTGTTCGACGAAATCAAAATTTTCGGTATTTCGTATTAGTAGGTTGAGATTCTCGTTTACGTGGTCATCGATTTAGATTAAAAAAGCCAACTGTTTCTAAGTTCTAAGTTTTAAAGCACAAATTCCATTGATTGTTCTTCATTACTCTTCAAATCTTTGTGAATGTAAGTTCTCCTCCACAATCCCACAGTAGGGCACAACTTATTGGCGAGTTTATGTTCACGGAGCAAAAGGTAGAATCATTATGATGAAGGATGTTAGGATTATGGTATGTATGTCACATAGTAAACATTTTGGTTCATTTAACTAACAAATTGCACCTTCATGAGCTAAAAAGGTTGATAGGAAAACAAGTAAAGTTTAAGATGTTTTAAACATTTAAAATCTACAAATTAAATACTTGTTTTCATTTCATATAGTCCTTAATTATGCAAAGCGATCTGATGGACTGGCTGAAGCTTTTTTTTACAAATTTTTCATATTTTTTCACTATGTTTTGAGTCAAATAAGCTTGTGAGTGAGAAATATTTTGAATTCAGAGAACCATTGGAAATGCTTGATGGTGATGCTATAAACAAAACTCCTAATAACTTATATTAAAGTACTATATTTGTATAAATCTACCCTCCTTAGTAGAGTTATTATTATTTCTATCCATTCACAACTCTAGATTCTATTGACTTCTGTCTTGATGTTTGTTTTGTTTTGTTAAACAATGGTTATGTTATAAATATTCACTAATCACTTTTAGGATTTCCTCACTCGTCAAAAGTTCCTTTGACTTAGAATCCCGATCGAGAGGACGAAAATGCTAAAAGTTCTAAAAGATTCAATTATGGAAACAGAGGAAAAAAAAATATTGAAGCTACAATTCATGGAATTTTTTGAAGACACCAATATCGACCAGCACTAGTTCGTAACCCAGTTTGGAGAATCTATTGTTTGGTGGGTTGTATATACAGTAATCGGGTTATGATTAATTGTAAATGGGTATTTTTACAGTTTAATTTAATTTAGCGTTTACTTTAGTTGGTTAATATTTAACCGAGACAAATTTTGGTTTGTGCGTAAATTTATTAGAATTATTAAAGTATGGGCAAATACATTTCTATCTTAAATTTCGTAAAATATCAAACTAAAAGTCCAATACTCAACCCAAAAAAAAAAATTGTCTAATATAATCTACACTAGGCCTGCGCTTTTACGTAAGTAACAAATGGCCTAAGTAAGTTTTCCCGGCGAATAATTAGCCTCCTCTTCCTTTCGGCGGCGACGGCCGAAAAAGAAACTAATAAATCGGCCAAAGTCGCTTCTCTATCCTCTTGCTTACACCATGGTCTGATCCAGAGATTGGTTTTCAGAGCAACTTTCACTTCCAAAAGATTTTTTTGATTTGCCGATATATTTGATTTATGCTGCTTATTTGCTTTTCCTCTATTTCTTCTCGTTTATAGGGTTTATACGATTGTTTGTCCTCTGTATCTACAAACTTTTAAATCTTGTTTTTCCAAAAACAAAACAGTATTCGTGCTCTAATCTTTGCTTCATCATCTGTTTCTTCTATACTTTGTTTATGAGATAAAATAATTTTGAAGAAAAAAAAAAGAAACTGCGAAATTGAATCTCAATGACGATGCAAGAAGAAGGAGATTTGTTTATATATTTCTTTTATTTGTAATAGCTACTTTCAAAATTTGATAGTACAAATTTTGAGCAATATATTGTAATACAACTAGTGTATAAAAACAATCTAGATCTGAGTTATGTATAATGTCATGTTTGAATCAACATTACTTATGTGTGGCTATGTACATATTTATGTATGCCATGCTTAGTTGTATCATATTAGAAAATCTAGGACACCAAAATTGTTGAATTAGATCATGGTTTAAATTAAAAGTATGGAATTAGATCATGGTTTAAAACTAGAATAATATGTATAACTTATGCATAGATTGAAAATGCTTTTGGTTCTGCCACGGAACAAAACTATCTTAGTTAATTCACATCACTACATTCAAATGTTTAGCAATTAGTAGATTATTATCTTTTTCTGCCAAAACTTTATTAAAATGTAAACAGTTTATTCGTTGAAATTTTCATCCGTGGGTAGTTAAAGTCCTTTCTAAATGATTAAGTATAAAGATAACAAAATATATGTATATATAGTAGAGCATGATTAATGTTGTTTCAAAAGTACCATTATACAAAAACTCAATCTAGATAGTTTCTATAAAATTACTTCTATTCGATTGGATTAATTATCGAAAAAAAAAAAAAAAAAATCTCACAATACATATGTTATAAGTAACAAAACAGAGATTACCTTTGGCTTTTTCTCTCTTTCATGTATAAAATTAAGCTGAACCAGTTGCAGGGCAACTCTCCTTTGGCAAATCTTATATAACTCAATCATATAAATATATCATTTTGTTATACATAATATTTTTTAATGATCTGCCATTGGAGAGGAGCCCTAGAACTAGTGAACTTACATGGTTTTATCTTCATCTCTATAAGTTTCATGAAATTGTGTGTGTGTGTATGTGTGACCACTTACTAGAAAGGAAATCTGGACAAAGAATATAAGAGTTGAGAAAATTGGTGATTATTGCAAATAATTTATTAATAGAAAATGTGCTATGAATATGGTTTTAGTTTGGTTTCAAGTTTTAGTTATTTGGTCTAGTTTGGTGAAATTTTGGTAGCAATGGTAAGCATTATTTTCAACTAAGTAAAAATTTTAACTTCTGATTTTTGGTTTTACTAATTCTTTCCCTGCAAAACTGTAGTTTTATCTCCTACATGTGGGTTAGAGATTTTTAAGGGTTTGGGTATAATCAAGTTTATCAGTATTTGTATCGTCATTATCTTTTCCTCGATTATAATATCTTGATAAATAAAATTTGACGTTGACAAAAAAAGTAAAAGTTTTAACAGTTTCACCTCAATTGAGTTTTAAATAATGTTTTAATTATATATATTATAATACAAATCGGTTTATATTTTCCCTTTTATTTTTGAAGTAGAGTTGTGATTTTTATAATGAATACGTTAATTTTAACTTATTTGGTCAAATTCTTAAATGTCTACTTTTATCTTATATATAATCGGAGTTTGATTTCAAATAACCGTATAATTTTATGTGATAACTTGTTATTAATCAGATATTATTGATCTAACTGATAAAAAATTATAACTTTGGGAGTATACATTCTCTCTATTCTAAGTTTTTTTTATGTCAATATTCTAAGATTAATTTCTAAAGTTTTAAGACTAATAGCATATGCCATTGGATATTCTCAAGTTGTGCTATGGTTACTTTAAATGGAACAAGAATAGCTTTTCAGTCGAAAATAAAATCATATATCTTGAATAATGAATTCGAATAATTGTATTTGTTACATTGGAGAGGTCCAAATTCATAGAAAGCAAATAGACAGAATATTTCTGTCTTCCCATGTTCTGAGAACGTTGTTTTCTGTTAGAGAATTGCATTTTTTTTTATTCATGATTTTGATTGTTCGTTTATTTATTGAGAATTCCAAGCTCCCATGATGACAAGATTTTTTTTTTTAATAACTAAATCGATAAAATATACTTCCTCTGTTTTTGTATATAGTTGATGTTTTATGCATTTCACATATATTAACGAATCATTAATTTTTTATTTTTTCTAAACAAAATATAGTTTATCACTAATTCCAAAATAGGTTTAATCAATCACAAATCAATCTGCAGAATTTTAAGAATCAAAAATACCAAAAGTGCAATAAATTTTGCATAGAAATCTTAAAACATCAAAAAAAAACAATTTTTTTTCTAAAATATCAACGAATAAAGAACGGAGGGAATAATTGATTGTCTAAAAATCTTGCAAATTTAAAATTTTAACACGTAGAATTATATGACTATCGCCAAAAAATATGTGTCTTAATTGTCTTGCCTTTAATTTAGCTAAATATCAAGAGGTGAGTTCGAATCTCATCAAGCTAACTTAGATTATGGATCAGACGGTTGTCCATCCAATAGAAACTTGTTCGACCAAAATAATTCATATAAAAAATATCATAAAAGTGGAACAAGGTTTGCTAACAAATGGAGATACTATTTAAGTGTATAAACCCATGAGGATTAGAACATTGATACGAGCTCACAACAAAAATAATCATAAAAAACGAGAGAATGATACACACTGTTTCTTTCTTTTTATTCTATATACTGATAGCAAAACTTCAAAAATCAGTAAAGAGAGTTATAAGTACAACAAGTAGCAACAATGGAGCCAATGCAAATGACAAGAGATGGTAGAAGAGTTGCATTCAAGAGATGACCTCTTCCTAAGTAACCTCCCAATGTTATGGTTGCATCTGCCACAACTCGAGCCAATGTTCCAGCTTCTGTTGACAACAATCCTCCGTTGTATGTTCCTTTTGATAGCCTCGATGACATCACTCGCGATAACAATGATAGATTCACACCTAAAGAAGCCATTAAAGCCATTAGAAAGATTGTTGGTTTCTTCTTTATACAGAGAAGAGAGCTTTGTTTAGTTACCTTCGAGTACTTCTGCTGCGACGAACATAATGAGACCAGAGATTACATATTGTGGGACAGTGTATGGAACAAAGAGATTGAAACTGAAGAGAATCCCAAGGAAGACGATGATCTCAGATGTTAAAAGGATTTGCCTGTGAAGAAAGCAAATTACAGGTCAGTCACCAAAAGCACCAAAGAACTCATCAAAGTTTTGGATTAGATACAAAAACATTTCAAGCTTTTCAGGGATTTAGCCATTAGTTATGGAAAACCAAATCAAACTTATGTTTCAGTTGTTGCTCTATTTGAGCTTGAGTACGAAGATTACCTGTCTTCAAACATGTTACTGATGTAACTTCCGACCAAAATGTTGATTGGTAGCACTGTGAGGCCAAGACACGCCAAGAAGATGGCAACAGAGCTTGTTGACCAACTGAAGTAGTACGAAGTAACAACACTAGATTCCGACAATAATATCTCCATTGCGTATTTAAGCATGAAGTAGATCAACAGTTGAACCTGACGACCAGATCAACACAACAAAGATTTGAGTCAGACAGACTTAAAAAGGAAATGTTCTGAGGATTATTCTACCATGAATCAAGTCCATCAAAAGTACATATCTTCCTGAATGTTTACGAAAATCGGATGATGATACCTTAACAGATGGAGTAAGAAGTCGGTATGCTGATCTGAAAGAGTTTGCAGGTTTGTGAGAATCTTCTGGAGATTCTTCACTTTCGCATTCCTCTTCGTCTTCTGGCTTGATTCCTGAAGTAATCAGCAACGGCTTTCGAAGACCTTCCTCGATTCTGCTACTTTCTACTCTATCTGTCACTGCATCAACCAAGAATCCAATCAAAACTCGTAAATAATTGTTATAATCAGATAAAGAACAGATTTTCAGAAAAATAATCTACGAAAGTAGATTACTTGATGTTGTTTCGTTTGGACTGGTTTTTTCTTCTTCCTCTGTGTCACGCAACGGCTCTTTGAATGAAATGCATAGCCATACCAAATAGAACAGCCATGACACAGCCATAACCCACCCAGGCAAAGTAGACTGGTTAAATGTAAACTTGTAGAACTTGAATTTGACTTGGAGTAAACCGGCAAGAGCAGGACCACAAGCCATTCCAAGAGCACTAGCACTCACAAAACCAGCAGATGCTTGCATTCGGATTCTCAAAGGCACACAATCGCTAATATATCTCCGGTTAACAGCTCTTGCTGATCCCAACCTAAAAAAAATCATAGGGTTATAAGGATAAGGTTTCCTCTTTTACATGATTCATAGGAAAACGATTAAACTTTTAACTTACCCACAGCAGAGACGGCCAAGTAACAAAAGTGCTATGGAATTGGCATCATAAGCCAACGCGTACATTAAGTTTCCAATAAAGAGCGCAATGCTGCTAAACACAAGAGGTCTAAAGTAAGATTTGTTGGACCAAGCGCTGAAATAAACCGATGAGAAAACTTGAGCCACAGCCATAGATCCAATGACAACACCACAAACAGTTGCTGCAGCTCCAAGGCTCATTGAATAGTCATCCGCTGTAGGGACAATGATATAAGTGTTGACCATGTACAAAAATGTGTTTCCAAGATTCAGGAGTAAGGAATTGAAATGGTAAGTCCGCTCGTCGATTGTATCCTCTGAAGGAGTCACCAAATCATCTTGCATAATAAGAGCATGCTGTGCCAAAAACTTGAGGGGACTCACTGAGTGCGTTAACTTTTCCACGGCAGTTTTTATTGCATCAATCACTGGATCCTACATATAAGGAAAGGATAAGGATTAACACGACCTAAACAGGAGATTCTGATTTCATTTGAAATTTAGTACCTGAAGCGGAAGAACAGGTTGGTCATAAATTGAATAAAAGCTTCCTTCATTTTCTTGAAGCTCATGAAGATTGCGGGAAATTGCCCCAACAACTGCTCCTACACCCTATAAATTCCAGACAAAGAACATTACAGATTCCTAATAAGAAGAGCCTATAGATGAAACCAGTGAAAGAGCAGTAGGAAAATCAAATTTACCACATGCTTGAAGACTTGTTGAAGCTGAGAGTAAGGATGATTAGAGCGGGTTTTCACATAATAATCGGCGAATTTATAGCCAAACCGCTTATCAAATTTCTTCAGTATCTTTCGCAGACCAATGGCATTCAACTCAACGAATTTCAGAAGCTGAAGTAGGTCTCGTCCAACATCTCTGTATGATTCCCGTAGCTCGACAATTTTTGAAATGTCAGGCTGCTCAAGTATAGCATCATGTGTTTCCCGCAATGTGGCTAGTCGCCCTGCAAGCAACCCTTGTTGTTCCAACATAAAAAGGACAGTTGTCTCAATCTGCAAAAAACGATGGATCACTTACGTTATCTCACACAATTCGACAATTTAAAGGAGTTTCATCTGACATCCGAATGATTAATTTCTTACATGTCCCACCTAATAAACAGAAACAATGAAAAACACTGGACTGCTATTTCTCGTATGTAGCCATACTTAACCGCACAGACACACAAACAATAGTCTTGCAAAATCTTCTTGACAATTGTCTATAACATACCTCAGTATCGAGCATCCTCGAGAAATCTTTGAGAACATGGCGAGGATGTTTAGACTCGACTTCAATTTGTTCAGCATATTCCTTCACTTTCTTCTTCATCAATTTGTAATTGATGTAATAGCTGTAAAGGTCATCAAATTTCATTAGCAACCAAAATCAGAAGATAAATTATAATTTAAAGATGTGGCTAAAACTGAGATGCCATAAGAAGATGCATACTCTTTCCATTCTTCGATTTGTTTCCGCTGCAAATATTTCCCGAAAGCCACCATATCTGTCTGCATTACGAAAATCTCAAAGTTTAGATAAGCCCCTGAGAAGAATGTGGAAATCAGAGCACCCTGATATCACATATATATAGACTTTGCTTTTCGTCAACTTGATGAAGTAAACAGAGAATGGGTTTGTGGCATAATAAAAATGAATTTAATACAAATACATAATAATTTTATCCAAAGTCAATAACATTCAAGAACAGTTTTTAAATCCCAAAATGGAAAGGGAGAGTAGAACATTTCTAAATACATATTGACACATTCAGAGCTCCTGAAGATATAATTTACATTGAGATTTTATAAACCAATCCACAACAGAGCTATCAGAATTGTATAAACTCGACCTGATCAGTACACAACCAATACCACATATGAATTAAGACTCACAAAAAGAGCTATACAAATATATCTAAGAATCATAGTCACAGAGCTGAGTCAAGGGATTAACGCAAAACCCATCTTAGGTAATGAAAGAAAGAGTCCAGCACACAAAACAACAATTTGACTCAAGCACGAAGAGATCAAATATCATCTAAAAGGAATAAACACCTCAAATCAGGTGTGAACTGCTGAACATCTGATTAGTGCTTAAGCACAATACTAACAACACTTTGAAACGAAATCAAGAAAAATTCCAAGCAACAATTATAAAAGCATTTATATGAAAGTCAGCGGCTAAATGGCTGGCTTTGTCTACAAGCCATGTGCTTAGATGATACGATCACGCAGGTATCACAAAGGACATTAAAAATGCCAAATCAAATCAAATCAAAATTTTGAAGAAACAATCAAAATTCAGCTACTTTATACTTTTCACAACACAGATGTCACAAAAATTTCTAGCTTGTATGTATTCAAATCTCATGCATTTCAATTCACTGAGATAGCTTCATTCTGACAAATAATTCAAACAGAGATCTTGATGTATACACATACCTGTCTCTATCCTCGTTTTTCTTCTGGTTCTTGAGTACAAAAGCTGAAGTTTCCTTGAGATCTTATATAGATCAAAATCTCTGGAAATAGATTAAAATAGTGTAAAGAGATCAGAACACACGAGCTTAGCATGAAGAGTGGCCACAACAAAATTAATAATTTTTTATATAAAATTACAATATATAGAGATCATAGTGGAGTCAATGATATATGATTTGATAAAGCAGCCAACTTGCTTTAGTAGGCACACAAAAAACGCCAAAACGTTTTCAACTTTTTCTAACATGGAGTCCCATCAAAACCCTAGATTCTCTCTATTCTCAACTTTCCCTTGTACTCAGCAATCAAACAATGAGAAAGAAGAACAAAAATTCAATACCTAAAGCAGAGAAATTTGATTGCAATGTGTCCTGTTTTTTGAGATTTAGATGACCATCAACCTGAAAACAACGAATCTGAATCAATAAGGAGCTCTTTTATGAATTCAATTCAATCAATAAGAGGATCTGATACAAATCAAATACCTAAAAATTGCTTTTTTTTAAATTTCTGAATCAGAAACCCAGAAATCTTAGGTTCTTATGATACCCAATTGTGAAAAAGATAAAAGGTAGAGAATTTGGTAATGAAGAGAGAGAGTCTGAAACTAGTTGCTTAGAGTAGATCGCCGAATCTTATCACGAGTTTATGAGATTCATCAATCACAATTACTCAGACCCAATCATTGAAAAGACATTCAAATCTGGCCACCGAAAGACCTCAATTGACACGTTTTTATTAATAGGGGCTTTTACGTGATTAGGTTAAACTTTTAAGGGGTTTTTCGGATCAGCGGAAGAAGTTTTCGGGTCAAAATTAAATAAATTAATTAAGACAGCCACCAATGAATAAACAGTTTAAAGTTCTTATGAAGATTGACATGTAAGATAATATTTAATTAAATATTACACATTTAAAATTTGTTGTAGTGATGTAACATATTTCTTACAATTTTAAGTAGAAAATTATTAAAAGACTTAACATATTTTCAAAAATTCTAGCAAAAAATTTTAAATATGATGTAACATATTATTGAAAAATAGTTAAATTTTTTATTAAATATGATGGTTTTCGTTTATATAATAGATATTACAAAACTTAAATTTCATATTACTTTTATGCATTCTGTTATGAATGAATTTTTAAATGTTTATGAATTTTTTCTTTAATATCTAATAAAATAGCAATTTTTTGTTTTATTTTTATAGATAATTTGATGTTTTAAAAATACATATTTTTGGCTAAAAAAATAGGATTTTCAAAAATACCCTATTGATATGTATTCTTTTCAAAACTTACCATTTCTTTTGAAAATTGAGAGAAGGAAATAGTCATCAGGGGTATGTTTTGAAAAATGGTATTTCGAAAGAAACATTTTTAGTAATATCTCAAAAAAATATCGAAACTTTTATTTTTTAAAGCTAATGATTTTACGATTTTCTTATACCATTTTATGTAATCAAATACACATAACAAAAGTTTTATTAAAAAGATAGTTACTCATGCAATATATCCACATTTTTGTACAATATATATATTAAAAGTCATGGAGTCGTATTTAATTTGTCTTTCATTTTATAAATATTGGTAACGACATGTCATGATTCATGAACATATCATATGTGTCTGCATTCAATTTTTATTGGTATTTTTATAAATTAAGATCTGAATATAAGAAAACGACACAATATTAGTTGGCATATTAAATACTAAGATTACAGATATTTGTTTTTCTTATTGCATTAATATAAAGATGGTGGGACAAAAAAGTATACGAAATCATTTTGGAAATAAAACTTACCAAGGATATAAAATATAAAATACAGATACATATTTAACTCAATTTTTTGGTTAGCTACAATACAATGTGTTTTTTTTCTACAAATATATAATATTTTATGTTTTATTTTGTATTAATCACCAAGAATATTCCATCTTTCATGGATCGGTGGTCCCTCATGATACACGTTTATGAAATTAAGACCAAAGTGATTATCTATAATTTTGTCAAAATCACTCATCATGTTGTCTGTTACATCACTTTTTTGGTCATGTGTTTTGATTAATAAAGCAAAAATATAGACATGATAAATTTACATATGTGGATAAAAAGGTTAAAGTGTTTCTGCATACAAAACCTAAAAAAATTAACATATAAGAATACCTAAATAAAAAATATGGAGAAAAAATGATTAGATAAACATCTTTAACAAATGAATTTTATTTGTAGTGACAGGTGGTAAATCCAGTCAAATCAAACGCATTTGCACATCTATGAATCGAGTCTCAGAAACCTACATTATGTAAAAACTTTGACTAATGGTCAGACAGTTGTAATTCACTATTGAAAAATAAAAAACATCTTTAGAAAGTAAAATCAACCAAAAAATACCTATAATTTGGTTTAAACAAATATTTTACAATCTATTGTATCTCTAGAATATGCAGAATCTAAGCTTTTTTAATCAATTGGATTTATAAGGTTTGATTTATAGTTTAAGTCTACCTATAAAGTTTCAAATAATATCACACAGAAATTAGGTAACTTTTAGAATCAAACTCTAATAGAAAAGACGGTAGAAATAGATTTAACAACTTGACCAAAACACTTTTCGAATCTAGATTTTAATCATCATATAATAATCCATAAATTGAAATAGAAAAGAGAAAGAGAGTGTTTTATTTTGGAAAAAAAATAAAATAAATGGAAAGATAGAAAAAAAAAAGTTATTGATTTAGAATTATTTGCTTCACAAAAACAAAACATAACAAACTAGAGAAATGACAAGAAATGAGAGACAAATCAATTTATATGTGTATTAGAATTACTGTGTTTAAACAAAAAATATAAAAAGAAAAATAATTATAAGTAGACTGAAAATAATTTTTAATATAATACACAATAATACTTTGTCATAAATAATTTATCTCTTAGCACAAGTAACTTTGTTAAAAAAACATCAATTCAATACAAACAACTTGCATAATTTTGAGTTTAAAATTGTGAGAAAAAAAAATATTTTTAAGTCTATATATTATTAGTTAATCTTAACGACTCAAGTTGTATAATATTTACAATAAAATATACATGTCTACTTTACGTATGGTGGATCAAATATTCTCCTGATATTAAATAATTACTCAAAGTACATAAATAAATATTGCATTCAAGATCATTACGTGGTTACACTTTATTGGCTCTATATACTTACTTTAAATCTTATGTTTTGGATTTTCTAAGGTTCTCGATCTTATAGAGAAGATAACACTTTAACTAGTGGCTCTATCTATTCACGACATGTGTCTGTATAATCTTTGGTGCAATCTCACTTCACCTTTTTAGCTAAAGATAAACAAACAAAGAAAAACAAAATAAAAAACAATATAAAATATTTAAGTTAGTTTATATTTTATGAGCAAATTATAACATGGTACTCTGTGGAAGCTAAAGGCAATATCTAGAATTGATTTGATATCAAAAAGATAATGATTTGATAACTTACAAAGATAACATGTTATGAAAAATATGTTATATTGTAGAGCATTAACAAATGTGTACAAATAATACCTAATTTTGATAGATTTTTAAATGCTGACTCTCAGGAAAAAGAATAAATTAGAGAAATTTTTGTAAGTATTGGAAATAGAGACCAGATAACGGTTCAACATAAACATATACACCTTCTGTTTCTTATTGATTAATTTATTAGAAATATCACACAAATTTAGAAAAATATTAGTATTTTCTCTGTTTCTAATTAGTTGATGTTATAGGAAAAAATTTGTTTTTAAAGGTTGATATTTTCAATTCTCAATACATATTTCACTCAACATTTTTTATTTTATCCTTATTTATTTATACATTTTAATTATAATTAATATTTTTTTTGTATTTCGTAACAATAAATAAGGCTAAATAAGACATTCCAAAAAAAAATTTGATATGTGTAAAATCTTTAAAACATCAAGTATTAAAAAAACAAAGAGAATAGCTAATTATTAATGTATAATTTTATGTAATACATAATTTTGTATAACTCTATACCAATAGTAATTCAGTAAATTCAATTAATGTTTTTGAAATCTGTAATCTATAATCATTAATTGATAAAATTGCATAGTAACCTTAAAAAATCAATTTTTTAGAAACGACGGAAAATGTCTTAAAAGTTAATCTTTAAGGAACAGAGAGTAATTAACATGAAATATATTTATATACTTTTGGTTCTATAATCAAATTAAATAAGTACATTGCTATTGCCATTAAAAAGAAAAGAGTAATAGACTTGATATCAGTCACATATTTTGCTAAAAAAAAGAGAAAAAGTAATTACTATTTTCATTAAAAAGGTTTTTTTTTTCTTTTAAAGACTAAGAGATATGACTTGATAATTTGGTATCAACCACACATTTTGCTAAAAAAAACAAAGAAAATAATTGTTATTTTTCTTATAAAGGGTACCACAAAATAGGCATGACATTTTTGTGTCACAATTTTTGGAAAGTAAATTGCAAGTAAAATTAAGTGTTACAAAATCAACTATTGTGTCAACATTTTACATTTTTAAGACATGTTAAGATATATTCAACTATATTGGTATAAAAATATAACAATTATTAGGTAAAAAGTTGCTTTTTTAGATGATAGATTATGTTTTAATGTAGAAAAAAAAATATTACTACATTATTTATGGAGTTTCTTAAAAATCATAAAACGAATTGCATGAAAACCGATCTAAACCGGGTAAAGAAGGAAGAGATTGTAAAAGAATCTATCTAAACCAACAAAGCATGATCAAAAGAAACATAAGCAATTGGATGAAAAACAAGCAAAACCGGACAAAATTAGAGCACAAACATAACCGGATATTTTATTGTTAAACCGGAAACGACATAGTTTTACAAACAAGAAAGAAAGAGTAACAGAACAGAAGCCTCCTTTGCCAGCTTCTCGTTGCTGCTTCCACTAAGTAATTAACCTTTAAGCCTTTTAAGGCAAAGATATCACATAGTAGAAGGAGCAAAAAGAAGCTTCGAGCAAAGCTTAAAGGCTTTTCTCCTATATCTATCTACTTACGATTTAATAACAACATTTTTCTTACAATGTTCAGACAAAACACAAGTCTTTTAGATAATGGTTTTTGTGTTTTCTTAGAGTTTACCAGATTGAACTGTACCACGTTTCAGATACTTGGACTTGTAGAAGTTAATTCTCGTTGGAGCAATGATCTCTGTTGCTCCCAACACACACTTGTGGTATGAAAAGTCTTCTGTTGTCCCGTCTACTCTTACAACTTCAAAGCAACGGGCGTTTCCATGCTTCGAATCCGCAACCTGCAAATGAAAACTGAGTCAGGATCTTTATGCTTATAAGGATTCTGAAACATGTTACTGTATGGTTATAGTGACTTACTCTTATTCCTTTGAAGCCTGGTCCTATTTTCTCAGCACTGTTGGGGTGGAAGAGCAGAACCATCGTCAGAAACCTCTCATCCTTTTCAGTTAATGGAGCATTGATCTCGTAACTAACAAAAGGAATGAGGTTATAAGTTTGCAGAAGCCAAAAGGAAGAATGTTTAAGCTTCTTTGATCCGAAAAATCGAAATTTTGAGCATCAACAAAGATTGTTTTATAGCCTTACTTATGGAGTATGCCTTTCAGTGACCGGGATAGCTTTTCGATATCGTCCCAAGTAAAAATTGTTTTAAGCAGCGCCTTGGAAATTCCTTTACCAGCAAGTGCCTTGATTGCTTTTGGGACTGCTGTATCCAGCAAGTGGAATGGCTGGACTGTAAATTTGTCCGACTTAGGCAAAGGATTTGTTGCACGTATCGCGGTCTTTGGAAGCTTCGTTGTGCTACTCAGAAGCTCGAATACATCTACAGGTTTGATAATACCGTGAACCTGATGCACACAAGGACATTAATTAGACCATTTAAGTCATGATCAAAATGGATTTGAAAATGTGAGGTGATTTACCTTTGGTGGAATGATGATTTCGAATTGATCTCCAGTTCCAAAACAAGGAACTTTTCCCCAAGCTAATGCATCAATAGATCCTTGAAGTTCGTCTCGGACACCTTCCTTAGCAGCTTTGAGAAAGCATTGACTTGGGCTCTGTAGAGATTAAGCAAGCACTAAATGTCAAATCAAAACTTATGTAAACTCTGTAGACTTTAACTTGAGATTAAGCTACATACCGAGAAGCATGCTTGAGTAAATGGTGCAGGTGTGGACTCAACCTGTCTTTGTTTACTCAAACCTTTGGCGTTTAATGCTACAAACTCTCCGGTAACAGAGAGACAATCAGCTACGAGAGACAGATGTTCTGGTAGTATTGTCTTACCGGTATCTGACACTGCAGACTCCAAATTCTGTGGTCACCAAAAAGGTCTTAAACTTCAGAAGCTGTGAGAGAAAGATAATGAAGCTGTAAACGAAACAGATACTCACGGCTACGAATATGCTTCGTCCAGCGTCTATTCCATAAACCGAGCAGCATTTGCGGATATTATCAGGATGGCTACGGCTCCAATCTATCATATCCATGATGGGAAGACAGGTTTCAAGAAGAGTACTCCAAGAGCTTATTTTACCCCGATCTCCACACATAGTAACCCTCAAGTACAGCTCACCCATCAAATGATTCTTGTTCCTTTTTGGTGCTTTTGGTCGGTCAGTCCATAAAATATCGACCTTGTTGATCTCTTGGTAACCTGCGAAAACAGATGATAGAACTCATATGAAAACAATAACAAAACAATAATTGTTCTGCAAGCTGTTTTTATTCATGCGGTTTTACCTTTGATAGGAGAGTCAAGAAGAAAAGGAATCAAGACAAGACGAATAGCATCGAGCTCTAAAGCATTATGCTTGGAGGGTTCAACTATGGTAACCTTGATGCAAAATTCATCATCCTTCATTCCCTTATCATCTGAAGAGCAGTGGTTTCTTCAAAACACATTAATGTATAAATCAGTTTCGAATAGAGACATAAAAAGTCCGAATGGATCATGCTTGTCGCCAATTTGAGGATGTTCTTACATGGCTTGTATGTCCAAATCTAGATCAAGCTTCACTTCTTTCTTCCTGTTCTTAAACTGCTTGTTTAGTGACGCAACAACAGATTCCACGTTCAGTTGTTTCCGCTTCAGTACTTTCTGTAAAGTTACAGAAGAGATCCATTAGAATATATTCATAGATAGATGTATCGTAGGTTATGTGCTTGATAATGTACCTTAGAGATATGAAAATGGCAAACCCACGGGCTTAAATGTGTCTTTGTGCCAGAGCTCGAAGAGAATCTAATACAACCAAAAAGTCGATAAACAATTCTGTAGAGAAGCCAGTGAAATAAATTTAAAAAATCATAAAAACAGTCAAAAGTTACCAACATTATCAGGGACGTTGAAACAATCTCTGAGAAACTAAGCTTCTCCAAGTGGTTCTTGATTTCCAGTGCTCCGTATTCGAACCCATGCGCTTTCTTTGAAAGAGTTTCAGACATGTACAAAGACATTGTCTGTTCTCGTAGACCTTTCTTCGATCCACATTCCAAGACATTCTGTAGAAGAGAAGAAATTTGGATAAGCATATGCAATAAATAATGTGAAGAACAAGAAGAAGAAGAGAAAGATGAGAACCTTAAGATTCAGAAGAGGCGAAGTTTCAAGAAGGCTGATCGGCTGGTCCAGCGCGCTGTAAGCTGCTTCGGTTAAGGCACAAGCAGACAGTGACCCAACAGCTTCACCAATGTTTTCTTCAGCGGAATTATCGGTCTCATAAGTAAACTGCACTAACTGGTTGCCGAAAGAATTCCTCACCGTCCCGTCATAAGCAGCATATATGTCACGCATAAAGAACATTAGTCTTCTGCTCAGTGTCCCGGGGAGCTCAGCATTACCGCCGAAGGAGCTATCACGACTAGTAACAGAATGAACAAAACATTCCAAGGGATTCAGACCCATTAGAAATGAGTTCTCAATGACTCCATAAGGTACAAATGACTCAGTAGGAGCTTTGTTTTCTCTCCTTGCACCTCGAAGTGGACTGTTCGGATCATTCCAAGCAGCAGAAGTTAACTTGCGCGGGAACCCAAAAGACAAAGCAACTGAGGAATTCTGCAAACCAATGCACATGCTGTGCTGAACCAGCTTCTGAATATTCCCTTTGCTACCAGCTTTCAGCATGATCAATAACGAATTGGATTCCTCGCCATACCTGTAAGCCAGTGCCTGAACATCTCTATAGGCATCCTTGAAAGCACTAACTGCAAGTCTGTTTAGTGTAGCTGATCTCTGTCTCTCGTAGCTGAGCAGGGTCGAATCCTTAACCATATCATCCTCCTCCTCTCCATTAAGTGCAAGGATATCTCTACAAGACTCTACCATAAGCTGTTGCTTGTTGCAGACTTGTTCAGCGTCCCGCAATCCATATGTTATTTCTTCAGTCAAGTTTTTTCGAGACTGCGGACTGGAGGTAAGGTACAGATCAGCCAATGAAACACTCAATCCGCGCATCAGCAACCACTGAGAGAGCATTTCTTGAGCAGAATAGATGATATCCAGCACTTTCTCTTTGTCATGTTTGATCAACCCCTGGATGAAATTTCCTTCTCCATCCCTGAGCCAAGCTGATCCTTCCGAGTAAGACAAAAGCTCTCCGTTGCTCACAACCACATTATTCAGTGGGTAAGTATAGTCAAACCCTGGAGGAAGTAGCATCTCAAATAACTGCATTCCTGTCCATTGAGGCTCGCTGCTTGAAGGAGAAGCTTGTATAATTGCAGGTGGACTAATGGGAAATGGGCAATACATTTGAAGCTGCTGAACCTGAGCTCGATTCAGATAATTTTTTTTCTCCACATTAACCAGATAAGCTGCTGTCAAACTATCTTGTCCCAACGAAAGCAAGTTCCGACCGTTCTGTCCATTAATAAGCTGCTTATCCAAAGCCACAAGCTCGTTGAGCTCAACCCTCGCTTGAATCGATTGCGGAACATAACCGTGAAGACAGTCTCCATCGAAATCTCCACGAAACGGCAAACAACAGATCGGGTTCAAGGAGACAACAGAAGTCGTGGGGAGGATTCTGACAGACATTGCAATAAGCGAATGCTGATGAATGGAAGGTGGTCTGTTCATCAGCACTATGTCTCCATCCACTAAAGTCCTGAAAATCTTGTCCCCGGTTTGGAGGTCATCGATTACTCGAATAGCCACCATACTATCTCCTCTTCTCACATGTACCTCACCTTTCTCAAGCAGTCTGTGGAAGCAGGAAGTAACAAGCCGTTCCCTGTTCCAATTATTGAGATTCTCTGATACTTGTAGCCTATCTGCAATCCTCCGTGGTATACCAATCTCATGAAGCTTCAAGGATGGATCACCAACAACTACTGTCCGGAATGCATGATCACTTCTTTTACCAAGCAGGACATCTTTCATGAACCTCAAACCGCACAGTTTTGGAGTATCTGATTGCTTCTGGTACGGATTTGCAGAGTCTTGACTTGGAGACACATTTTCCGAATAGAGCTGTGTGAAAAACAAGAATTAGTTACCACTTAGATGAACGAAAAGATAATTTTAATCTAACTGAAACTACTGCTTACTCTGGAATATTGCAAGCATTCAATCACACGAGAACTCAACTCAAGCAAGTTTCCGTTGTAGCCAAATAGCTTCCTGTAGACCCGAGTCCGATCATCCTAAGACAAATGTAACAAGAACCGGAAAAGATAAGAGCAAAAACATAGTATACGAGTATAAACACAAGCTAACATAAACAAGCTTTGAACTTACAAATGTTAGTCGAACTCCATTAGACGGATGGACCCTTTCAGTTACACGACAACTGTTTGGTGTAACTGGAAAAGATGTCATAGGAAGTGAGTCAAACATGGGAATATCCTTCAATATGAGCCTCTGATCAATCCGACGCAACAGAGCATAAACCTGCAAAGAAGTGAAATTTTTTCACAAAACTATGGAGTAGGAAAACTATTAATCAAGTCTTGAATGATACATATCATTCTTCTTTACCTGTGCATGCGTTAGAATTCTCCTTGTTGGTTTCAAACAGCTCTCATCGATATTCGAGTCTTTTTCCACAAAACTCCAATAGTCAGGAGGCAATGTTAACATTCCCCGTTTCTTGAGTTTCATCAGACTCTCTTCATTTACTTCAGCAACAATTCCAGATCGTCTGAAGACTTCTTTAGAAGTTACCCTAAACTTCATTAGAGGATAGCCGGTATTCGACTACAAGATAAAAAAAATAAAAGGAGAGAATTACTCTGAGAACAAAGTTTTAAATGAGAGAATAGTTGCAGCAATCAAACTCTTACAGTGCAATATCTACATCGTTCAGGCCGGTCTACAGTAATCTGTTACAAACAAAGACAGCATCAGTATATGAAGCTCTAAAAAACAAAACCAAAAATTAAAACACATAAAAGGATTAGGAAAAACTCTTGAACCTGAAATTGCTTCTTCCGAATGAAGTTACAGCCGGGGCAGATTTTGTTTAACAATGCTGCAATCTCCTTAAGGAAATACGGATGAATGATAGAATACTCGAAGTTTATAACCCCAAAATGCCCTAAACAGAAAGAAAAAGAAACAAAATCAATGAACTAATCATAAATAAACTAAAAGATGCAACATATCACCAAAACTGGATTCTTTAAGATAATACCTTCACAAACTTTTCGATCTTTGCTGCCACAGGTTTTGCAACTAGAATCCGGATTCGGGAGCCCTAGCCGAGAATCAGTCACTTGATTTGGTGTTTCAATCACGGTGGCAGCCAGTTTTTCCTTTAACAAAAGTATCATCACATTACTCAAACTATACACAAACAAATTAGGAAGATTAATTCAGGAAAGTAACTTACTCGATCTTTGTTATTTGCAATGCTAAAACTTATCGATGTTAGGCTTCCGATGGGAAACTCAATCTCCTCGCACTCGACGTCCATTGTTTAGAGTTACCTACAAGAAGGAAAACCATCAGAAGACCAATTTATACAGTAAAGTGGAAACATCAGTTTTTATCAGCAAACTCTACTGATTAAACTCATTCTGAAAAACATGAACCAATCTTTAGCAAACTCTGATCAATATCAACCATTGAAAAACAAACAAGTTTTGGTACCAGACAACACTTGTAAGCACAAACTGTCTCTATGACAAAGGCTGTCATAAACAAGTCGGAATAAAAAAGGAAATTTGGAGTTGAATTACAGATGAAATCTAGGATAAACCCGAAGGAGAATCTATAAACCTTGAACACACATTATTAAATTCACTGATTCAGTAACACTGAGAATCTACCATAAACACAGAGAATCACAACATAGGTAGATAAAAGAGATTCTATACCAAACCCAAACCTGAGAAAATATTCAGACTTTCAACAAGCATTGTTCAAATTTTCATACTTTTGTACTCTAAACTCAATAAAACAGAGATAGATTGTGTGTTCTTTTGTGTGTCACAAAATCATTAAAAGGATCAGTTCTTATCTCTAACCTCTAGTGATCAATCTAATGTGCAGTATATGAAACAGATAAAACCGATCTCTAGCATGTCACTGACCAGACCAAAACACAAACAACTGTCTCTGATCAAATATTGACCAAAGAGAAACAGACAACTTTTGCTAATAAACACAAAGTCGAACACAATCTTCTCTTTTACTGGTCCATCAATAAAAACAAATTGGAAAAAGAAAGAAGAGGAGACTCAAAGATGAATAAATTACTGATAGAAAACAAAAAACAAGTTTAAACAAAAGAGAATCTATCACAAACCTGAGAAAAACTAGTTGCAGAACACACACAAACAAAAAAACAAAATAAAGCTCAAACTTTGAACACTAACAACAACAAAAAAAACTTACTTCTAAAGCCCCACAAAAACCCTTAAGTCGACTTAAGACGATTTCAAAGAGAAGAAAATCAATTTCTGATAAGAACATGCATAAACAAAAAGAACATAACTTTTCACACCCATAGAAGAGAATCAGATATACACAGAGGAAGATCGATCAAAGGTAAAAAAAAAAATCAGAGAAAAAGTGATCGATTAAACACTTAAAAGAACTGTCTGAGAGAGAACATAATTACCGAATAAAAAAATAAACCCGACAAGGAAATTAAGAAACAACAATGTAGTTACTTACAGGTTTTGTCGAACAGAGAATCTTCACTTGCAAAGTGATCGGATTTATACACAAAAAAACAAAAAAGACAAAACCTTTGTTTGATTCTTAGCTCCGGTGTATCGGAGATTAAGAACCAAAAACAAAAGAACAAATCTTTTAAGAGAAGAAAAAAATCGAAACCGGAGGCTTTTGAGAAGCCGCCGTTTCTATTCCCAAAGGAAACGGGAAAAAAGGAGAAATTAGAGAAAACGAAAAAAAAAAAAAACTATTCCTAAGTTCAATGAGACTTTGGAAGAAGATAGAGGTGAAATACCGAAATTACCCCTTGACTTGTACTGATATTTACCTACTTTATATAAGTACTCTTTACCTTTTGGATATTTTTTATTTTTTCTGATAAAGATAGATTTTTTTCTAATAAAACTAATGTATTTTCTGTTTCTGCGAAGTTCCTTATTTGTATAAAGTCTGAAATTTGGTAAAAAAGAAAAAGTTGAAAAATCTTACCTAAAATAATTTTTATTAGCTGTAAATAGTTTGTTTGGATTATTAGTTCTAAAACTGACAAAGAGTAAATAACAATTCATAAAAATATTAAAATATTTTGACCCAAAAAATATATATATACATATATATATCATATATTATCAAATTTCCATTTTGATTACAAATCTCCACCAATGGTTATTTATCTTTTTTTTAAAAATATTAACGGTAAATAAATCAATTTTTACGCTTTTTCTAATATTAATGTTATGGGTATCATTTACTCTTTTATAAAATGTTATTCTATTATTTTAAATTATATCTTAAAAGTAGATAGCATTTAATATAGTGACAGATAGTAGGTGACATTTAATCTAGTAGCAAGTAATAAATTCACTAAAAATAAAAGCACTTGCATATCAAAAAATCGAATTTCATTATCTATACGTATTATATAAATTATATAAGAATTTCTAATAGACCGACAAAAAAATATATCTTAAAATACTTAAAATTCATAAACTTCACCAATTCTTATTTAGAGTTTTTCGTTTTTCGTTGTAAATATGTTATTTTTGTATATATATATATATATGTTATAGAAACTTTATAAAACTTGAATCACTAAGTAAATTTTCTTATGAAAAAGAAAAAATTTGTGATAATATGATTTAGTAATATAATCGCTTAGCAAATAATAATGCCAGAAATTTTAAATAAATAAATTTATTAATATATATATAAAGAGTTTGACAACTTGATTGTGTGGGGCCTACTTCACCTGACTACAAAATAAAATAAGGAGAGTATAATAAATTATCTTTCACCTATAAATCATATTCAAATGTCAGTTCATGCAATTAGTAATAAATCGTTAATTAATAGTATATTTTATACTACTATCGTTTAATTAATTAAAACGAATGTTTTATTTTCATTACAGCTTTCTCTTCAAAGTCTTTAAAATCCGTACAAAAAGGAAGAAAGTTGAAATGTGACGACATCAGTCAAAGGGGGTCAAAACTGTAATTTCAGCATTTGATAAACTCATGTATTTTGTGAGCCAAAATATATTATTATTTATTTTTGGTGTTAAAATATATTCAACCTCGTAATTATACGTTTTTTCGTTTGCATGCATTAACACGTAGAATTTACGTTAGATTTTTTTTTTTATGACATGTACCATTAAATTATAAAACGACAATAAAACAAATTATGAAGCTAAAACTCTAGCTAGCTCTCTAATACGTAATATGATTTATACGTTTTGTAACAATGTACCTATTTAAAAAAAAAACAAAAAAAAGAGAGCAATATATCTATTTCAAATCCAAGAAAACAATCTAATTTTGTTATTATAAAAGAAATAATATTTACTTTCTTCTTGATTTAACTAATAATTATTAGAATAAACTATATTAAAACAAATTTTTTTGTCAAAAATTAGATCAACAAAACTCTATCGATATAACTCAAACATTCTTAACCTTAAATAATATAACAAGAAGTTATATGACTTTCTAGTGTTAAAAATCAAGACTCTAAAACTCGAAATAATCTCACCTAAAACTATATTATTCTCTAATATCAATATCGCCATATGGTGAAATTCTTCTAAACCCTAAACAATATTACACAAAGCTATATAACTCTTAGGTGTCGAGTTTTACCAAAAACACTTCTCCAAACAAATTTAAACAAATATAATTGTATATTACTAGAAATTTGATTTCAACATACTAAATATTTCAACCTAGATAGCTTGGAAAAACTAGAGAAAAAAAATGAATATTTACATAAAATATTGAAACAAAAACTCATTTAAGTAAAACTTTTTGATTTCATTTATATCTCAATTGAGTAAAAGTCACAAAACAAATTAAGATGCGTAATTTCTACGCTCATTTCCATCTTTTTAGCATTGGAACCTGATCAAAAACCATCAATATGAATTGACAATTGGTATAGATATTCGTTATACTTTTATTCCTTTGTTCCTTTTATTTTTTCCTAATTTGTCAACTTCCAAGGTACATTTATATCAATCCCAAATTTCTAAGTACTACACAATTAGTATTTTTCAAAAAATAAAATTAAATGTTCTCAGAATTGTGGTTATGATCATGATGATCGAACTAATGATTTTGCACTAGGGTTCGATTCTTACCCGCTATAGTATAGTAATTTGAAAAAGAATTTTAAGGATGTGGTTTAAGCTATAGATCACACATTGTCGATCCAATTGTTGACAACAAAAAATTAAACTAAAAAGTTTTTAACTACAATTCAATTAGATCAATGCATGCGCATGATCATTTACAATTTGGTACGAGTATTATTATTAGCTAATCTTTTTTTTTTGTCAACAACTGGATTGATAGGGTCTGGTCCATAGCTTATGCCACATTTTAAAATCCATTTTTATTCTACTAGTGTAGTGGGAAGGAATAGAACATCTGTGCTCTGAATTATTAGTTGGATCATCCTAACCACCAAACTGAGAGTAACTTGGTATTATTAGCTAACTTGTTTCGTAAAGGAAAAATATATTTATTTATTTTACAATTTGTGAGTGATCAATTCACAGAAAATATATATACATATATATATATATATATTGTCAGTGCAGTATGGAAGCAAAAAAGAAAGATGAAGAGTCTACTTTTTATAAAGCAACCTATAATTTCCCACTAGAATCTCATGTTCTGATCAATGTTGCAGGTACGTTCTTAATTTTCAGTTTCAATTATTTTATTTATTTTTGTTGTTTTTATTCCAACTTGTAATAATGAGATTAAAGATTCTTTGTTTCACTATATAATGATTTTCCGAATCTATGTCTGACTCACACTGTGTATATTGTTCCCTAATCTCTATCAAATATCACTCTCTATATTTGCATGGATTTATTATATTCACAACGATAAAGACATTTTTACGATATAAAAAATCTAGTAATATATATCATGAAGATACTATAATAAATTATTTAAATGCAAAAATATAAAAGAACTTGCTACTGATGTAACTTGATACAATAGCATAATTGTTAATCATGAATATATTTCTCAGTTGGCAAATAATGTTAGTCGTTATTAAGATTTTAGACATTGATGTTACTCATTAATATTTTTATACAAAACAATAGATCAAAAATTTGATTGACATCTAACTAATGACTTAGATATTTAATTTCTACCTACTACATGAAAATAGATTTTTAGAGTGTGAGTTTGGTTTATGGATAAGACATTGTCAATACAATTTTTGACAAAAAAAATATTTGAATAACATCTTGTGTTTTTGGTAGGAAAGATGTAAATTGTATTGTATTTTTTTTCTTTTTTTGTCTAACTAATCTAATGGTCTTTAATTCTATTCATACTACTGCAGGTAGAAGATTCGATCTCTGGTGTCTGAGGATTTATAAAGGGAGCACTACCACTAACCCACCTGTCCTCGGCAAATTGTATTGTATTGTATATATTGTATTGTATTTCTTTGAGGACCAATATGTTTTGTGAAAATGTAAATACATTATTTTTTATCAATTAAGACACATCATTATTGTTTTATCAATCTATTGCCTAAGTATTTTACTAAAAGAGTGAGAAGTTCAACTCTAGTCTAATAAAACATTATTTTTGGTGGACTTAAGTTTGGACTAAAATCTTATTTATTTATTTGGTAGATTGAGCTAAATTTTATGAAATATCATACTTTTTTATAATTGATGTTTTATACTTTTCACACAAATTAAGAAAATATAAAGTATTTTATTTTATTATAATTTCTAAAACTATCTAACCAATCACAAAGTAATCTGCATAATTCAAGCAATTAAAAATACTAAAAATACATTAAATTTTGCATAGAAAACTGAAAACATCAATTATAATGAAACAAATTTTTTTTCTAAAACATTAATTAAAATTAAACAGAGGGAATATATTTAACTGAAAATTAGTTTTGTATTAGTGGAAAAAGAAAAGTAATTATGATTCATAATGAATTTTAATTTAGAAAACCATGGTATTCTTTTTTTTTGGGTCAACCTTATTATAATTGGACAGACAAAATCTGATCCATAGTCAAAGCTTATATACTAAAATGATGATATTCTAATCATTTAAAGTTTTTAGATCAGTTAAACAAAAAATAAAAGAAACAAAGTTAAACAATTCTAAAACCAATGAGAAGTGGGAGTTCGAAACGTCTAATTATAAAACCAATAATTTAGTAGCTAATCCTCTGACATAATATAGCCAATGGAATCGTATTCACGACAATTCATAAAAGATTTTTTTTAGAGATTAGCAAATCGCACTAATTAAAAATATTTAAATACATCATTACTCGAAAGAAAACAAGTACCTCTATTCGAGAAGTAATCCAAATAGTATTGGATGGGAATTACCAAATTGATAGAAAAGATAGACACTAAATGATTTTACAAAAATTTCATTAGGATTAAGAAAATTGTTTTGTTCAAATAGGTATATATATATATATATATGTTAGGTCGGAGTTTGATTTCAAATAGTCGTGTAACTCTACATAATAAATTTTATACTACCATTTAATTAAGTTATGAATCAGATATTATCGATTTAATTATCGACAAAAAACACTTATTTATCATGTTTTATAAAAATAGAGTTATTTAGATAAATATATTAGATATTGATTTGTCTGGTGATTAGGATGATCCAGCTAATTACTTGACACTAAAGTTCGATTTATACTCGCTACAGTATAGTAGCTTAAAAAAGAGATTTTAGGGATGGGTTCCAGGCTATGTATCGGATTTTGTCGATCCAATTATTGACAAAATATATATATATATATATATATATATATATATATTACTTAAGTTATGTGAATTTAAGTAACACCATATCTAAGGTGGAGAGGAGAATATCAAATTGACCATATCTCCACTTGCTAACTTACATCTAAGATCAATCTAATTTGCTAACTTCTGCCCTAAGATCAATCTAATTTAGTTTGTTGCTAGTTGCTACAAAATCTATCTCACTCGATGGGACGAGATGTTTGTTAGATTTAGTAATATTCTGTTAGATGTAAGATAACATCGACAAATGATAGCAATAAATGTTGTATCCTCCGAAAGTGAATACATGCAGATTAAATGCAGTTGGGCTCATATATATTTAGTATCCTCATTCACAAGTTTATGCTATATGATATAAATTTAATAAAATAATAGATAAAATATGTAAACAGATAAACATGTCAGCAATTTTTTTTATATAACTCATCTAAACAAAAAATTAATAACCTTAAAATCAACAATACTGCTGAGGACAGATGACTCAGTGGTGTAGTCACTTTACAAATCCTCAATGTATCATGGATCGAACCCTCTACTTGCAGTAGTAGGAGTGGGATTTAAAAACCACTAGGATAGTTGACAAAATAAAATCAACAATACTCTCTATAAATCTTACGAACCTATTGTTTAATCTTCAGTCTCCAACACCTTGGACTTCTCGTCGATCTCCAAATCACCCCAAATTTTATTCTCTCTATTCTAAAGGAATCTCGACTTCTAGTCTACAACTAAAACTTCAAATTTGTTGTTATTTATTGCTTACAACTAGATTAGGTTTTACCATAGAGTTTCTTATTTTCTAGGAAAATTTGAGACTGATTTGTCTACTTTTATAATTTACAAGTATGAACCATATAAATCACTCGTTATTTTCATCTATTATGGATTTTATAGCTTGATTCGTTATCTATTATGTGAATTTGTATACTTTTATATTTTGTTTTGTCGACTTAAAATGTTTTCGGTCTTGTCTATTCCAGCCCTAATGATTCTAGAGGATTCTTCAACATTTGGCAAAATAAATGAGGATAAATTTAAATGAAAGTCACCAAAGTAATTATGGAGCTGAAGATTAGTTTATTAGCGATTTGTTTAGTTATTAGAATCCATCAAATATTTGTGTAATATTATTATATTATCATTATGTATTAGGTATTATTGCACAATTCCATTTTCATTAGTTTGATTTATCTTTAATCTTGTGTTTACATTATATTATCCATTATGTATTAGGACTTCAATGAGAAAAGAACAAAGCCAAATTTCTGAACAAGGGTTATTGAAGTGAAAATATTGGCCATGTTTTAATGGATTTATTAGGGTCATGGATGGAGTTCACGTATGTGTTAAAGTGAAACTTGAAATACAAGGAATATACTGGAACGGATAAATACAACATCGTTTAATATAAAGGTTATATATGATATGAACATGTTATTCATATATGTTTGGAATGGAACACCGAGTTCATGTCACAATATAATAGTTCTCACAATAGCGCAAGACAATGATTCTGAATTTCCTTTGCTTCTAAAAAACAAGTATTATCTAGTTGATTATGGCTTTTCAAACAAACAAGGGTTTTTAGCGACATTTAGATCTTCACAAAACACGGTTGTCAGATATCACATGTCACAGTTCAAAAATGTTCCTCCTCCTGGAAATAAGCAAGAATTGTTTAATCGGTATCATGGAGGAAATTTGAAGTTTGGAAGAAGAAATAGAGGATCTTCTGTAAATTTCATAGATATGATGTTGATGTTCAAAAATAAGTGATAATAGTTACAATGAGACTACATAATTTTATTAGAATTTCAAACACATCAGATGAGGATTTTGCCTAGGTAATAGGGCGTATAGAGAATGACAATGCAAATTTTGGGACTCAAATAAGTGACATGAAAGTCGGAAATAGGAGAATGAGATCTAATGGCAAATATTAGAAATGTTTTGCAAATTTGTTATAAAAAAATCAAAATACTCCATTTTAGCTTTTGTTTATATGTTACACATGATCTGTATTTTTTTTTCCTGTATTCGCCATTCAAAACTTAAATAAAAATATAAGTAGTTAGATTTGTTCCTCTATGACTTTGAATGAAATGCAGATTTTATGCAGAATAAATGTAGTATAGGTGATCTGTATTTAATGTTACCATTCACTCATTTTTTGCAGGAGAAAAATAATAATTAAAAATTATGATATTTATGCAGATCAAATAAGAGAAGAAAAATAAACATACACCTATTTAATGCATTTCACCCCATATGCATTTAATTTATATGTATATACTATAATTAATACATGAATACACACGTATTTACATTATAATCAATACACAATATATAGTTGATTATATACACGAGTATCAATATGAAAAGTGATATAATATAAAGAAACTTATTTGTATAACTAAATATAATTTCATGATTCTTATAAACGTATTGAATTTATGGATATTTGTTTTATTTTTGGTTCATGTTCTGGTTTGAATCCCATACTAAAATAAATTATTATTATAAAACTGAAAAATATTTTACAATAAAATAATAATATAAAATGTGTTATGGATGATCTGCATTATCTGTATTTTTTGATATGTGTTTACCATTCAAAGCCTATATTAGCACACGAAGATGGAGTTGACAATTACAAAGAAAATAGATTGTGTGCATTAAAGAATAGAGAGAGGACACAGCAACAACTAGAGCCTAACTAGCAATAGATGATGTTTCAATATGGGAGATCATTTTAACTAGCAATAGATGATGTTTTATCAGCTAATGCAATCTTCAACGGGTAAATGGTTGTGATAACTGTTAATCACGAATTTAGTTATAGACTAATTGCCAAGTTAAATGTAAAAATTAATGGACAAAATAATTAAGAGTTTATTTTACTATAAAATATATGAAAAATGTAGGGAAATAATAACGGATTGTTAAAACCTTTAACATTTCTCCGATTATGATGTATATATATTCGCAATAAAAAGTTTATTTGCCATTTTAGCTAAGTTGATTATGTGCATGCTTTAATTATGTTTGGTTTATTAAAAGCAGACACACTTGCACATTTCAGGATCGAGTCATATTGCCTATATTATATAGGAATTTGATTTTTAGACCGACCAGTTGTAATCTAATGTTAAAAAAAAACTATGTTTGGTTTTGCTTTATATTGAGTCTTTTCTTAGTTTTCTTCTCTTACCTTTTTCTTAGGTTTGATACTTTAGTTTCACATTATTAGGTTTAGTTTTCAGGATTTTTTTTTCACTGGTTTATGTAATTGGTATTTTTTTTATTAATCAAAAAGAAACCCATACATAAGAAAATATTGATAAACGGCAAAAAAAAAAATGCTATTGTTTTAAAAGTCACTTTATAGGGACAAACTTTCTGCAAAAGATTGTATTTTTCTTCATGAAAGTCACATTTCAAATAAAAAAATCCGTAACGTGAGTTGAAACTAGAATTGTACCAAGCTAAATAATATATAACGAGTCAATCAAACCATTATTGTCTCTCGTGTGATCCTTTTGTGACCATTGGATATAGTCACAAAAAAGAAGTAAAAATAAAGACATATAACTAGTAGTATTTATTAGAATGAAATATGATCGTATGGTTTTACTGCACTCTACTGAACATAATATATATATATATATATATATATATATATATATACTAAAACTTCTATAAATTACACTGCTCAAAAAATTGTTAGGTAGTAGTTGGGCGGTGACATTCTGCCTAGAAAGCCTATTCGAGGCCTAGACGATTTTATGCGGTTAAGACGATTTTCAAATAAATAATATTTTTATATATTATATATAAGATAAAAATAAAAAATTATCAAAAATTGCATGTTGTTTTCAAAATCTATACTAAATAAATTGATGTTATTTAGACATACAATTACAAATGTTATATATATTTTTAATTTTATATAAGATTTAAACTGAATTAAAAATAAATAAATAGAATATCTAGGCAGTTTAGTTGGAGACTAGTCGGTCTAGGTCTGCTAGCGCCTAGACGGGTCTTAGGCAACTGCCTATACCAATTTTTTAACACTGTTTATTATTATTATGATTATACTAAAATTATAATTTTTTATTTAATATATAGAGATTATTAATTTATTTAATATTTAGAAAATTATTAATTGAAATACGTTATTAATAAATCGAATATTAATTTAAAGAAGTTATAATTGAATATTCATAAGTTTCATATGTTAAAAGCTAAAACAGCTTTATTATATTTTTTGATTTTCGAAAAACATAAGATTCTCCAACATAGCTCACAGGAAAGCTGAAAATAGCAAAAAAACAATCAGAAGAAACAGATTGAAGAGACAGAGCTGGAGTAAACACATTTTTTTTTTCTGTAATTAAGAAACCAAAACAAAAATAATGACAAAAAAAGATACTTAGTGGGCCAAAAAAGCCCATTATTTTCGAATTGAACCAATTTTGTTATCAACAATTTGTTTCATCTCATGTTGAAAAGGTTTAATTGCATGTACAATTTATTACTTTGCATAATTTTTTTTAATATTATTGCAATATTAATATTGGGCCATAATGGATAGTACATTAATCAAATTCTTACATAAATCTTATAGATGGTAGAACTCGATCTCTCATGGTGCATATACGCCAGCCTATAGTAGACTTACCATTAGAACCTGGATTAAAGACCACTTCGTTTTGCAGCATAACTTATTAATTAACATGTAAAATTTCAAAATATTTTAGATTTATAATATTAAAATTATTTTACATAAAAATTCTACACATTACATACTAATTAAGACATTTTGGTAACACCTAGAAAACTAGGTAAACCAAAAAAATACATTGGGCTTATAAACATCTAAGCCCATCATTATTTTTGCCAATATACTAAAAGTAAAGCAAACCATTACAAATTTGCTTCACAAAAAAACAAAAAACACAACACCAAAGATTCTAAGAATCTTTTGTACAAAATTATTCCATCTTAGAACCTTCTATCTCCCTGAGAGGATCTTAAAACCTCTAAAAACCCCGGGAAAATTCAAACTTACATAACTTAGTTAACACACACATAAATAAAGTTCCATTAGTAACTCCAAAGTGACAATTCTTCATAACACATTTCTTCTTCAACATTGACATTCATATCCATATCAATGAATGATCTCGGCGGCGACATTAACGGCTCCTCGGCGAGCCTCATCAACATTCCGGCGACTCCTTCACCTTCCTCCGCCGTAACAAACTCACTAGAAGAAGGTAAAACCGTAATTCCTGTACTAAACTCCGGAGGCCTAAAAAGCTCTGCTGCTTCAGCTGCAGTGCGTCGGATTGTGTCCGGATCTGTCGATTCGGACACCGGTAATCGCCAAGCCGAATCAGCGAAATTCAAACACGCGGATCTCCCGCGTAAAGCAAGAACCGCGACATCGTGAGCTCGTGCTGCCATCTCAGCTGTTGGATAAGTTCCGAGCCAAATTCGACGTTGATGAATCGGTTCTCGAACTTCACAAACCCATTTGTCTCCGTTCCTTTGTCGAACTCCTCTGTAGACTGGATGACGTGTTTCTTTGAAGATTCTTCTTCCTGCTTTCTTCTTTGGCTTCATCTCCGCCACAATGATATCGTCGTTTTCCATTTTCCGATCTGGATCAGATAAAACAGAGTATCACTAAAACAGCAAAAAATCCAAAATTTTGAGTTAAATTTGTTTAAAACTTAAAACTTTCATAAATCTGCATGTTGGGTTCTTGAAATCAATGTGAAATATAATTATAAACAGAGAGAAAACTGCAGAATTTATAAAAATCGAGCTGAAAAAATCCAAAAAATTGACTGATAAGTCTGTTAAAAACCCTAATTTTCAAGCTTTACTTGAGATTGAAGCATAGTTAAAAACAGAGTAAAATGCAAATAAATCAAACCAAAATAGAAAGTTCCAAAATTTCGACAAATTCGAAGTACAAATTTGATTAAATAGCTGAATTTCAAAGAATTGTCTCACTGGGTAGTTAAAATTCTAACTTAATTCTACGGATAAGTCTGTTAAAAACCCTAATTTTCTAGCTTTACTTGAGATTGAAGCATAATTAAAACAGAGTAAAATGCAAATAAACCAAACCAAATAAGAAAGTTTCAAAATATCGACAAATTCAAAGTAGAAATCTGTTTAAATAGCTGAATTTCAAAGAATTTTCTCACTTGGGTAGTTCAAATTCTAACATAAGTCTACGCTTTTATTGAGTTTGAAACATAGATGAAAACAGAGTAATAATGCAAAAGAACAAAAAAAAGAGGAAATATAAACTTAAAATCGTTGAATGTCATATAAAAAATAGCTTAAATTACCTTGGATTGATGTTAATGGAGTCTCTGAAATCGAAGTGAAAGGAAGTTTAGAGAGTGAGCTCTGTTTTTGGTAGTGAGTGAAGAAGAAGAGTGAAGTGAGAAGAGATTATATAGGCGTTGGTTGTTGGGACCCACCAAGTGAAAATGGGACCCACCAAATGCGAATGGGACGCGCGAAGGACATGTTAAAACTCTGATAAAGATTTTGTCAGTGCCACGCTGGCATTTTAAATACGTCTTTTTTTATATTTAGCTGTTTAATCGTTATAAATTTCTATTTCTTTTTTTTTTTAGTTGTTAATATTTATTGGTTCGAGCGAAAATATTTCTTCAACAATGATGTATATTGTATTAGAAGAATTCTAGTATGATTTTGATCTTCTTTTTTTTTGGATTTGTAAAAGTTAAGTTGATTTTGGTATTTCGAGAACTATATATTGAAAATTAATGACAACTTTTCTGTAATCTCGATACTATGAAATTAAATAATACTCTATCCGTTTAGTTTTAATTGATGTTTTAGAAAAAATGTTTCTTCTTAGTTGATGTTTTCTGTTTTTTATGCAAAATTTAATGTATTTTTAGGGTTTTTGACTGTTTAAATTCTGCATATTGATATGTGATTGGTTAAATTGTTTCGAAAATAGTAATAAAACAAAAAATTAATGTTTTTTTAATTTGTGTGAAAATTCTAAAATATCAGATATAAAAAACAGAGGGAATAATAAATAGTAATGACAATCACAAATAATAATAGTTAATAAATAGTAACATAAAAAAAGTAACTATCGTATATTCATATCTTGAAATTTTATGGTTAACTGTCTTGCAAAATGTGTCTTTGTTAATGTGGAGGATTGAACATTACTACTGTTCTTTGTTCTTTGTTCTTTCTCCAACATCACTAGACTACGATGAATGGCAAAATACTTTTATTTTATGTATCACTGAACTATTTTTTTTTGTTGAAACATATTTTATTAAGATTAATAAGTGATTACATTAAGATACTTGTTTGAGAGCAACTTGCTATTACAAAATGAGGATACAAACTATTCCTAGTTATGAGCTTTCTGAAAATAATTTATCGTTAATTATCATTACAAAATACTACTTAAAAAAGAGAGCAAATACCTATATGTTTATGTAATATATGCGCATCAAAAAAATAAGAAAGAGGATATATATATATATATATAAAGTGATATCCTTAACTCTAAGAGCAGGTCCAATGATAATTCTTAATTGAAGTTCTTATGATTAAAAAAATGAAAAAAATTAGAAAAGTAGGAGAGAAAGAGAATAGAGTTCTAAAAGAAGAAAATGAGTTTAGTTTTTGTCAAATAAAAAACGTATCTACACACGTGTTCTCATTTGATTCAATGATTTTGTTTAAAAAACTAAAATTTAAATAAAAAATAAATTATTACAAAAATAATATTATTTTAATAGTTTTAGAACCTAAAAATAAGGATCCACCGATGGAAGTGGTCTAAGATATTAACACGTAAGGGTTCCGTGAGGCAACATTTTCATATTCACTCTTCTTTATCCAAAAGTTAATGTTTTACTAAGACAAAATGTTTTGGGGGTTTCTCATGTTGGATAAGCTTCTAAATAATTTGCGGTCTAAGATATCTAATACTATAAATATCATTGTTGAGTTATGACTTATGAGTACTGTGTAGGCATGAGCAAAATATCTAGAATTAAAACTCTGAACCGAAATCGATTTGAAATAATGGCTATTAGGTAGTATTCAAAACCAAGAAAAATATTTGATGTGTCCTCTTTGTCTGTACGTATGAGTATTAGGTAATATCCAGTATCGAACCAATATCCGATTGGATATCCCGAATATTTGTAAACTTAGATTGGATTTTAGGGTAGTTTTTCAAAAATGTTTATGGCATTTACGTATCTTTTAGGGTATTCGAGTATTTTTTGAGTAAATAATTATATTTTGGCTGTGAAATACTCGAATATATAGCATAATCGTAAATTTTTTTTCTAATATTTATATCTGACCTGAACAAGAACCGCTACCGAAATCGAACTGAATTCTATTTGGTTTCTAAATGGGTACAAAAAATATGGATCCGAACTGATCCGGAACTGAGTGGAACCGAAATATACACGGTTCCTAAATGGGTATAAAAATTTCATACTCGAAAGATCCAAACCGAATGAATATTACACAAAACCGACTCAAATGCCCGAATAATCAGGTCTAGTTTTGTGACAGTGATGACAAATGCTTTAGAGTTTTAGTTTTAAATTATTTTCTTTAAACATTAATAAGAGAATTATCCTTATTACTAAAGCTAAGTGTGTTATCTCAGTCGTTCTTAACATTACCATAGTTGTGGACATTTCAATAGTTTGTTTTGCTAATCACGCTATTAATCTAACTTGTGAAGAAATAAAAGAAGAATTGATTAACATCTTTAAAGTTCATATGCAGTTGTATTGAGATCTACACAATTAATATAAATATATCACTCGAGAAAAGGCCTATAATAACCATAGTGACATTGTAGGCCTTTTGAAAGCTTTTGTCTTATGGTTTTTTAGTGGAGAAACCAGTTTATGTTTGGTTTCTGGAAAATGAAACCTTAGAGAGTTGAAGTAAGATGGAATTTATGAAATCGATGCTAGGGTTTAGTAAGATTATACGCATTACACTTGGCCAAACTCAAAAAAGTGAACTCAAATCTTACTAAACCAAGACCGAACTCAAATCAAGCTAGGCTGCGTTTGTGCATAGCTAGATTTTACCCAATTCAAAACATTTGAATGAGGCCTCCAATTTCTAGGGTTTCTAATTAGTAAATATTTGGTGATATAACTATATGTATATATTAGTATATAGTAAAATTTTGATATTAAAAATAGAAAAAAATGTTAAGTAAAAGATATATAACAAACGTTTGTTTATTAAATTACTGTGATAAATATTATAAAACAAAATTGTATAAGGTCCCAAATATTTCAAGTATGGCTCTGCGTCCCTACAAGACAAGATCGCATGTACGTAGTAAAACCTAGGTCGCATGAAGTAAGGCCTTGATTTGATCACTTGGGCTAGATCATAGAGGAGATAGATATTGTGTTTTAACATTCAAAAAAAAAATCTAGGTTTTAACGTTGTTTACTATTTAAAATTTTTTTATTAATAAAATCGACAAAACCTAATACATAATTTGAACCTCATTTCCTAAAAAAATTTATTTTAAAATCCGTTTTTAATCTACTATTTGTAATTTAGAAGAATCAAACCATTACTAACTAAGTCAGTAGGTAAATCATCATAATCATCAGATTGAACACAACTAATTATGTATTTTTGTGTTATAAATGTTTTAGTTAGGTTATTTTAAGAAAGATGTTTTCTTAAATTATTTTCTTAAACTATAAATATGTTCGATTTAAGTATGTAAATATAAGCAAATGAATTTTCAAAAGAAGAATAGTACAAAGTACAAACAAAGAGAAAATATTAAAGTCTTGAAGAAGTGTTTATTGTGTGTGTTATAATGACACACATGTTTAATGTGCTCACAACGTTTTAAGAAAAAAGCCAAAAGTTTGTTGTCTTTTACTTTATGTTAGTTTCATATTGTTTTACTGAAAAATGTCAATTTTTCTCTTTTAAAGAAAAATCAGTTTATGCATTTTCTTCAAAAGAAGAAAAAAAAGCCATAAAAAAATGAAACAAAATTTGCAAGTGGCCTTGATTTTTAGCTTAGTGATAGACTGTAAGTTTATTAAAGGTAAACGCATTTATATATTCATGAAACAAGCTCTGTTGTCTGTATTATATAGAAATTTGGTTAATAGACGGTTTAACCTAATTTAAAAAAAAATGAAACAAAATACTCCCTCTGTTTTTTATTACTTGATGTTCTAGGAAATAATTTTGTTTTTAAATAGTTGATATTTTGCATTTTCAATGCATAATTGACCTAAATTTTCTTATTTTGCCTTTATTTAATTTTTTTTCTTTGTCTTTTCACTTCTTTAATTTTTTTATAATCAAATAATAAATAAGGATATAATATTATTTTATAAAATTTCTTAATATGTGTGAAATTTATGAAATATCAACTAATTAAAAAGAGGGAGTAATAAATAATAATGTCATGAGTCATAGAAAGCAGACACGAAGGGTCGGGACAATAATAGTTAAAACCATTTATTTGTTGGAGTAAATGCTTAATACTGTCAAGTGAGTGTTACTTGCGCGTCTGCTTCACTCTCACTTTTTATTTCTTTTATCTTTCTCTTTAACATGATCTTTTTAAAAATATGTCTAAACAGAAAACATGATTTTTTTCCAAACATTAAGCTGTAAAAAAATACTTAAAAACTAAACTTATAACACTCCACAATGAAAAAAATAATCAAAAAAATGAAATTTTAATAAAATAAAAAACGGTTATTTAAATACTAAACTTATACAAAATAACCAAATTAACTTACATAAGTTGGACTTTAGTGCGTTTCCTAGATGCGATAAAAAATCTTTATATGGAGGCAAGAAGAATTCATCGATATTTATCACTTCTTCGTATTGAATATATGGTGTTTTTTGCATTTGGCTACCCAGCGTTTATCGTTAGCACGATAACTGGTAAACTAGAGGTGTTGGCACAATAACTGATACACGATAACTAATACACTAGAGATGTGGTACACGATAACTAATACACTAGAGATGTAGCATTACGATGGAAATCAAAAAAATTATTATGAAAATATAATTTATTTTGAAAGACTGGCCAGTTTTTTCACATTATCAAAAAAAGTTTGCCATAGTGAACAAAAATTCACTAGTTTTTCCTTTCATTTGATTTTTCGATATCTGAAAAGGAAAACATATATTTTAGTTCGTAATGTTTGTGAATTATTAAGAAATTATACACATGTAAATACTATAATATTCCATTATAATCTCGATAAAGATTTATTTTGTAAATATTGATTTTTACAAGTAAACTCGTTTACAATTTGAGTATATATTTTAACGAATTATATAGGGTTGGATATAATACCCGAAATCCAAAATCCGAACCGAACCGAAATTTATAAAATATCCGAACCGGTTTTAGATCATAAAAATATGGATAACTGAACCCAATCGGGTAAAACCCGAAACCCGAAAAGTTGCTCGAAATACCCTAAATATATGATATATTTAAAAATAACTATTTATATATATACATTTAATTACATAAATATAAGAAATTTTAACTATAATTCTATATATATTATTCATTTTAGAATCAAAATAACCAAAAAAAACTTTACTATAAATTTTTTTAATTAAATTATGGTTTTTTTTAAAATTTTTTAAATATAAAATATTAGTAAAAAATACGGATATCCGAACCCGAACCAAACCCTATCCGAAATAGAATATTTTATAAGAACTAAACCTGACCGAACCCGAAATTAAATATCAAACTCGACCCGAACCCGTAAAAATACTCAATCGAGTCTTATATGGGTAAACCCAAAATAGCCGATCCGATAGGGTACGGGCATCCGAATGCTCAGGCCTAGAATTACATCATATCCCAAAACTTCGATTTTGTTCTTGTTGGGCCATGATTTTGGATTTGGCTGTAATCGACATATCTATTAACTATATAAGCTACTGGGCCTCAGCCTAAGGACCAAAATAGAGTTCTCGTAAGTTATGTAAAAAGAAAACAGAAACTCACTTCCATATCTATAAGTTTATGCAAATTCCAAATTTGTAGACTTATCAAGTTTTATCAAATTTGTAGACTTATCAAGCTTTATGTAAGTTTTATTAATTCAGTTGGTGATAATATTTTTTGTTTGAAATATGAAATTGTACATGAATTATTCTCTCAGTTATCAGTGAAACTATAGTTTTCTTTAAAATAATATTGTGTATTTTTTGTTATTAGTGAGAAAAAATAGTCGTTGTAATTAGCCCTGGGCATAAAACCTGATATCCGAAATTCCAACAGATACCAATCCAAAAAATAAAATCGAACCCGAACCAAACCTAAAGAAGTATCCGAATGGATCCTAAACTTATGTACCTAAAAATGAATCTGGATCCGAACCGGAATAAAAATTAAATAGGTACCTGATATATTTTTTTATTAAATTTATGCTTTTTTAGACTTCTTTTATTAGTTTTTTAACAATTTTTGAATTTTTATAAAAGTTATATATAAATATCCGAAACCGAACCCGATATATATCCGAACCAAACCGAACCTGAAAAGTAAAAGTACCTGAATAGAACCTAAGTTATTAGACCCGAAAAGATCCGAACTGAATCCAAACAAAAATCTGAAATACCAGGCTAGCTGCAACGCGTACGAATCTGTCTGTATACATCTTTCAAAAAAAGAGTTACTTAACATTCATACAGCTAATACAAAAAGTTCTCATCAAACACAAACCCAAATTACACAAATTCATAACACACAAACAAAACACACTTTAAGCAAAACCCCACGCAATAGCCACGCACTTTATTCTCCTATAAACAAAAACCTTAATTTTCTCATCATTTAAAACCTTAATTAGTCTCATTTTCTATACAATATCTCTCTCTATTTTTTACTTACTAAGTTACTACATAAAAAAATTCACATTTTATACTATATACTTTATACTTAATTTATATATAGATATCTCTATAGTTAATCTCATTGCTATACACTATCTCTCTCTATGTTTGCTTACTAAGTTACTACATAAAAAAAATTCACATTTTATACTTTATACTTAATTTATATATAGATATCTCTATAGTTAATGTCATTTCTATGCAATATATTTCTCTATATTTACTTACTATGTATATAAAGCTTCACATTTCATACTTTAATTAATACTTATTATTTATGGCTGATTCTAACAAGTCTATCACTGAACCTAAAGCTATAAGCCAAGCTTCTTCATCGTCAGTTACTGTTATGCCAGTTCGCACGTGCGGTAATAAGCTCTCAGATTCTGACACGTGTCTAAATCTGTGTCCACTTACTACTTCAACTGTTTCTTTTGCGGCTGCTACTTCTACTACAAGTTGTAATGACTTCAACACTTCAATGGCCACCGACATCTCTCGCCGTAAAAAACATCCGGTTTACCGTGGAATTCGATGCCGGAGTGGTAAATGGGTCTCTGAGATCCGAGAGCCTAAGAAAACGACACGTGTCTGGCTTGGAACTTATCCTACGCCGGAGATGGCTGCTGCTGCTTATGATGTGGCCGCTTTAGCTCTTAAAGGAAGAGACACGATCTTGAACTTCCCGGATTCGGTCAAGTCTTACCCTCTTCCTCTTTCTTCTTCCCCAGCTCATATCCGATGTGCTGCAGCCGCGGCTGCTGCATCTGTAGGTGCAGCAGCCGCAACTGCGAAGAGAAGTGAAAGTAAAAAAGAAGAAGTTCCCGATGTAGCCGGATCTTCAACTACACAGTTTGAAGATGAGGATGAACTACTGAACATGCCTGGTTTAATAGCTGATATGGCTAAAGGAATGATGGTGGCTCCACCATGGTTAGGATCTCCTCCTTCAGGTGATTCACCGGAGAATTCTGATCGAGATAGCTTGTGGAGCTATTGATCTATTGTAATCGATCTGTTTAATTTTCTTGTTTGTAACTTTTATGCAAATCATCTTTTGTTTCTTTCTCTTGATTGATTATCACTTGTTTGAGATGATTTGTAAATCTAATCTAATGTTTTCGACTTTTGAAGACTTCAAAAGTCAGATCTTTGTTAACAATTGAAACCACATTTGTGTTTTTGGAGTGTTGTTGAATTAGGGCTCTTAGGCTTTGTTGAATTTTGGGGTTCGGGTTTTTATTACACTCTCTAAACCCAATTTTTCTCTTATGATTGATTGTCTCTTATCTTTTGATTTCATGAACAATTTCATGAACAACTTCATGAATTGATTCTTAATGTTTGTCTCTAATCTTTTGATTTTATGAGAAACTTCATGGATTGAATCTTAGTTTTGTTTATGTAAAGATCAAAGTATGAGACTGAAGATTCCTTCAATGTTGCTGATTTTTAAAATTCCAGAAAAATGATTCGAGAAATATGCATATATATGATTATGGATCATGATATCTAAGTGATATATCTTGTTTTTTGTTGTTGTACATAAGTGGATTGATTATTCCAGATCTGAACTTATACTAAATTTATCAAATTTGCAAATCTCTGGTCAATTATACAATACTAAGAAGTAGAAATTGTATCAAACAAGATAGATTTCTTTAGTTTCTGAAAGCAGGACAATAAACAGAGATAATATACTACTTTTGCTTAGATTTGTAGAGTGTATACTGAAGTTTGTTGTGCTCAATATGTTTTCTCAGTTCCTTCACTATGTGTTTATGATACAAATTTTGTTGTACATATATAAGTATAGGTTTCTTATTTAATCTCCAACAGAAATATAAATGATCCAATTTAATAGGCCATTCTTTAATTTGTGACACTTATTACCATTATGATTTCATATTTGACCCTTCCCTTGTTGTATTTATGTCACTAACTATATTTTAAAAAAAAAATTCAACAATAACATCGACAAAACATGTTCTAAATCCTCTTACATATAGTTGCACGTGTACATAGAGTCTAATTTCGGTAGGAAAAATACTAACCACTTAACCAAACTCGTTTTTCTATTAAATTCTTTTATCTTAACAACTAGATTAATAAGATTCTATACATAATTCAAGTTTTTTCATACTTTAAATTTTATTATACGGAACTACGCGACTTACTAAATTGAACTTTGGTAAAAAAAACTATAGATAGATGGATATTCCAAAGCAATTTTCTCAATTGTATTTAAATCTAGTAAAGTACATGTAGTAATTGGTGACAAACAATATTCATTCTAGATGAGAAATCTTTTAGTCAAAATATTGAATGGCAAATGTCCATATACTTTTTTATGGAAATTATATGCATGTATGAGTTGAATCATACTTGTAGTAGCATGTACTTTTAAATTCACATTACATATATATATAAAGGTTAATAAAATACCTCATAAAATATACTTAAAAGTAGCAGGTACATTGTATGAATTTGTATATAATGCTCAGATAATCGTATCTGACATTAAAGCAGTGTCATGATGTCAAAAAAACTCAAATAGTTAAAGTTGACATGTCTCAATACTTGACTCTCTTATCCTTGCATTGAATCACCTAACAAAGTCATTTTCATTGATGAGTACTAAAACTTTTGTCAAAGCAACATGGTATGTTTTATTTCTTTACTTTACCAAGAGATACATATGATCCATTGATAAGTACTAAAAAAAATTAAACACCACAATATAATTTTTTTTTGTTAATCGAAGGTAAATTTCATTCTTATAAAGGCCAGACTAATTCTTGAAAAAGATGTAGTCTATGGATAAACTCATATGTATATTTATGCGGGTTTCCAAAACAATGTGTTTTTCTTTTGCGCAACAAGTTGTTGGTGCTTCATTCTTGTCTCTTCGGAGTCGAATCTAACTGCACTATTTTGAAACATTTGAACCGGATCCCTGATTTTTAAGAATCCAGTTAGTAAAATTTTAATTGTATAATTATATGTTAATCGCTATATAATAAAATTTTGATATAAGAATTAGATAAAATGTTAAGTAAAAAATTGATAAAAACAATATTGTATCGTTTTCATATAAATATTTAGAGAATGTTATTCGTTTAAGATTTGTATTTGACTTTTAATGACTTCTAATAAACTGTAATCATTAATTGAGATTAATTAAAATCAATTATTACAAATCATTAAAATTTAATAAAAATTAATATAAATCTTAAACGAATAACAACCCCTAAAAAGATTTTGTATGGAGCCCCAAATATTCTAGTTCTAGCTATGTGTCTTCTTAATTACCAGTCGGCCATAAAGCCCCAAACTAAACAACAATATAATTTGGCTTATATTTCAACTAATTTTGCATAATCACTCATTTCACATTGTTCATTTCCTCTGGCCATATCATAGATAGTTGAAGAAGGATTCGTGTAGGCCAAACACTCTTATTTATTTGCTTAAACTAAGGAAGGAGAAGATATGGCGGCAGTTCTCTTTAATCATATCTAATTATCTATAACCAAGTTTTAGAGCAATTTGATTTTAACTATAATTTATATTACATTTTTTTGGCAATAATTTGATTAATCGACGAGATCTAATTTATAGTCAACCTCTCAAATTCTGTCACTACAAAAAATTTGAGTTATTATAACAATTGTATTGTGAGTGTGAATATTAGTAATAAAAACGTCACAATATAAAAACGTCACGATTTTATTATGAATTTTATTTGTTACGAATCATTATGACTCTATTCTGTAAAGATTTGTAACAAAATTGCTACTATGTTTATTTGTCACAAGTATATTGTGACGTTTTTATTATCAATATGTATTTGTGACACTTGTATTGTAACCATTTACAAATCATCACAATTTTATAACAATATCTTTATATGTGACGAAATATTATTATTTATCACGAAATATTATGTATCGATACAAGTTTTCTTGTAGTGCGTAAACTTCTAATAAAATCATACATGACAAATACAAATTCTCAGAATTAATTTGAGGGGAAGAAAGTAGCAGAATGACACTCTAACTCTTCCAAAGAAAACATTTCTCCAATTTAAATTACATTTTTATATAAAATATTATAACATTTCAATGCTTTTAGGGTTTTGGAAAATCGTCAGTTTCACTTGACCTGATAATATGTCCAAAGTATATTTCAATCATACCAATGTGTTTTTCTTTATATTTACTTAATTTTATAAAAGGCCAAAGTTAAGTCGGCTTGTCTCTTGTAATTTGATTTTTGTGCCAACTTCTTTTTTTTCTTTTTTTTTTTTTTACTTTGTAGGACCATTATTTATTCGTGTCGACATGCCGTCGGATTAACAGTTTTGTTATTAAATTAATATACCATTTTAGTTTTTTTTTAAGAATTACATAAACAACAAAATAATTGAATAAAAGAAAACTAGAGGCTAAGAAAAAGGTGACCCAGTTGGCTTGCCCCTGATTTAGCGAGACATAAGATGGTAGTTTCATATCTTATTCTGCTCCATTTGGAGAATTTAGACTATGGATTGAGTTTTGTTGTCGATCTAATAATTACTTGTTTGACAAAAAAAACTACAGAAATTACGAGAATACAAACTTGTTTTTGAAAATATAAGTGATCTATATTTTATTTAATTTCATCATAAATTTCAAAAGTTCAGTTTATATGCTCTTAAATTGTTTTGTATAGTCTTTTGTATAAAGTATTGATCACAAACAATGTATTTATCTAGATAATCCTTCGGAGAAATCTTTTTAAAACTAAATTCTTTCTAATTAATTAATTTTAATACTCGAATTTCCTAGAAGTCGACATCTTAACTTTAAACCGATCATTTGACATTTTTACACAGCCATTTATCAAATAACTTTCCCTAATATTTAGTGAAAACAACTAAAATAATGAAATGATTGCGTTAACCTGTTCACAAAAGTACTCAATATATATGCCACTTTAAGATATACAAATCTCTAAAGTTATCATATAAAATATTATAAAGTAATAGTTTTAATATTAAATTAAAATCATATGTCATGCAGATAGAAAAAAACCTTATGATCCAAAATTAACCTAACATAATGCAAATACTAAAAGTTTTTAATCAATTCAATTTATTTTGTTCCAAGAGAAACCACATATTTTATATAGTGATTAATTTATTTTCAGTATGAATGATATGTCAATTTTTTTTTTATGTCAATCTTACTCATTTTTATTATTATTAATGGGATCAACAAAAGCTCGATCCATAGTCAACTTTTTTTTTTTGCATCTGGGAGGAATCGAACTCTGATATCTGAGGAATGCTAAAGTGATCTCTACTAATGGACCACACGTCCTTCGTAAAGATATGTCAATTATTATATTTTCAAAATAATATATCTTGCTATTTTTTGGCCAAATTTTGTTTTTAAATGTATTTAATATATTCTTGTTACTTTCTTAGAAGCATTTCAAATATTCGACTAAAAACCCATAAGATGGTCTGGTCATAAAAACTGGGACTAATTTACTTAGGTGTTATACAAATTATATTTATTAGGTGTTATACATTTTTAATTTACGACAAAAAAAATTAGGTTTAAGAAATTTGTAGTAAGTAAACGAACAATTCAACTCTTGATCGTCCATGACACAAACTGCCACATTCCATGATTATATATAGTATGATAGTACCATTTTATGTCAAAATTCACATCAATATCTTTTCAACATAAATCATTCTTTTATAACAAAACAATGACTATTATAGTATTATTATATATGTCTTTCTGATAAAGACTAGTATAGAATTATTGTTGAGAAGATTAATTAGGAAATATTTAAAGGATAGAGAGAGAGGAGACAACACATATCTTCCTTGATATTGCTAGGGTCCATTCATTATAATTCTACCAGATTCAAATAGCGGCCATAATTTAATTTTTATTTAATCTACATTTTACTTTTGACTTTATATAGTGAAGGTCTTTGTCAAATCTTAATGATGATGGACTTAGTGATTAGTACCAAATGTTATCATTAGATTACTAATTTGTTAATGTAACATACCTATATGAAATTTCCTTTTTGATATCGTCGAAGTTTAGAATGTTTCAGATGAAGATTTTTTTTGGATATATATATATATATTTTATTGCTGGAATTAGGTCTGTATTCGGTTAAACGGTTCGAGTTTAGTTCAGAAATTTTGAGTTTGAGAAATTCGAAATTAAAAAAAAAAAGTAGCCAAATGGGAAATTATGTATATTCTGTTTGGTTTGGCTCGGTTTCAGGTTTAAGTTTGGTTTTTGTAAGTTTAAAACTATAAGTTATATATATATAACCAAATTATTCTTTATAGGTTTTTAACAATAAAATTTAAATAACAATAAAAGATAGTGTATTTTTCATACATTTAAAACAAATTTCTATATTTTTAATTTAAATATTAATTAGTTTCATGAATATGGGTTAATTATATTCTGTTTTATATAATTCGGGTTTGATTCGGTATGGAAACAGTTGATTCAGTATTAAATATTTTATTCTTCAAATGATTTAAAATATCGATTCAGATTCAGTTTTAAAAATATCAGTTTGAAACTTTTTCTATTCTAATTCAACTTTTGGTAGATGTGAAACCCCATAAAATAAATTTTAAAGTTTGGATTATGGATCAGAATTTATCAATCCAATCATGTTGGCAAAAGAAACAACTTAATTTGGTTTATTGGGTGATATATATATATATTCCTGTTTTTTTAGTTGGATAATTAATTGTTGTTACAAAAAGTTTTGTATAAAATATCATAATTGTTGATCACTTAATTATTATAGTCTGTTATTATATGTATATATGTTTATGTTTGGTGTACAAGGATGTTTTTGTCTATGGAGTCGACATAAAAAAGGTGACTACTTGTAGCTAGTTTTTATTTGTTTAAGAGGTCAAGAAGTCATAGTAGGCTTAAAAATTGTTTCTCCTTTTTTATAAAGAAAAAGAAGTTATTAAATATCAAATTTGAAGATAATACATTGAATCTAGTATATTAAAGCTAGTATTCTAAATGATAATAAATCTAATTAATACTATTAAGTAATATTAACACAATATGTGAATTGTTCTAATTTTTTGCAGAACTTGAAGGCAAGTGGGTTTTGTTAGTTTGTCTGTTTTTGGACTCACGGGTTTGATTATAACATTTCCTCTTGTTGAAACAAAACCATAAATTTGGATTGTCAGTTATTGTTATGAATGACATGTACGACAATATACAGTTTTTTTTTTTTTTTTTAACTTAGGAATTCCCAGATTCTATGAGAGAGGGACCGGACTATTTTCCTAAGGTGGTAATACCCACGGATAGATCCTCACCACAAATTTTTCAAATAGGTTAGCATGTACTCATATTTGTGTAAGGACCGAGACTTACCGGATAAGTTTGACAAACACATAGAGAGGTAAACTCAACAGAATTTAATTTTCATCTGGAGTAGTGTTTGAAAGTAGCGTGTACTCATATTTGAAAGTAGTGGTTGACAAAAAGTGTTTACAAATGAAGGCCATTTGAAAATTAATGTTGATTGATAACAACTGTATAATGAGATAAAAGTTAATGAGTAAAATTTGATTTAAAATAATTTTTTTTTTGTCAACAATATTGGACCACAACTGGCCGGCCCAGTAGCCAAGTTCCTGCATAATGCAGACGGCAGGACTCGATCCCGGGATGTGCAAGTGCGCCAGCCATTTAGTGGACTTACCCCTGCCACTAGATTAAAGGCCACTTACGATTTAAAATAATTATTTTAAAAGTAAAAAATTACATATAGTTTGACCTTTTTGATATAAAAAAAAATATAACAACTACCATATTTAAAATAATATTTTATAATAGTAAATAATGAATTTTCTAAATATAAACAAATGTTTTTGCCTTTTTAGACCATAATGTGAATTATATATATTTTGAATCATAATTATACATAAAATATATAAATAAATGAAGGGCATTTCCCAAACAACCATAAGTAATTTCGTTTGCAAATGATTTTTCCAAACGACCAAAAATAAGTCCAAACTATTTTTTTTGAAAAAGTCATTTACAAATATTCGTTTCAAACGAACTACTGATTGCTAGCAAAATAAGTATGTGGTTCGTAAATGACCATTTTTGTGTAACCAGCCAAAGAGAGTGTGAAACTTGTACCATTGCTTACAATAGCATTATATCATATTCTACTCAAAGTGAATCACATAACTTCTGTGGCAAATTGATTCTCGATTTCTGATATAATGACATTATAAAATCTAAATCATCTAAAAAACATTTAGGGTCTCAACTTGTATGATTGCTTACAATTTCATTATATCATAAAATAGAATATAATTTAGCTACAAGAACTAAGTTATGTGATTCACTTTGTACACAATGTGGTCCACTCATCGTTTTGCTTGTTACTTAATCATAATGTTTCCCTTTGTGGCATGTCTATATTCACCTAAACAAAGATTAACCACTTTTAACCTTAATTAATTTCTCTAAATAACTGTTTATTACCGTAATCACTCTGTTCGAGATTAGGACTTCCCTAATTCGATATTATGGTCTTTAAACGTTGTCTTCAGATGATAATCTTTGTAAATGTCTACATCAATCCCCCTTTTTAAGGCTTTTATTAAACATAAACAAATCACTAATGTTGTTGCACACTAAAAAAACAAAAAATATGATGAAATTCTAGACTAAGGTAAGAGCCATCAATTGTTTTGGATTAGATAGAGACATGTCGGGTGAAGTGAGTTTAGTCTACTGACATGTGGTAAATCAAATAAAGACAGATACCATTACATAACTAGGGATCGAATTCTACTGTTTATATTACGTAAGAACTTAACTAATAGAGCAGCCAGTTGTGGTCCAATATTAACAAAAAAAAATATTTTGAAAATTGGTTATTGGAAATCTTTTAAACGTTGAATTATGTATTGAAGCATAGATTTTAAATAATTTGTGTTATAGTGAAGAATCATATGTTACTCTTTTTTGTTTGTCAATTATATTTTATTCAAACACGATTTTATAAAGATCTTCTAAAATCCACTAGTAATACGTTCAAATTCATTGTTATTAATTAAAAAATACTTGAAGTGTATGATTTAAGAGATCTAAGAAATTAAAGTATTTTAGAGAATTTTTTAGTTAAAAGTACTAAAAATCAAATTTCATAGTTTTAGAGCTTTTGAGAACTTTATAACAATCACAATTTTTTTCCTAAATTCATATAAAATCTAAATAATTCAGAATTCATAGTTTAATACACCTAAATATAAATAAAAGGTATTTTAGAAGATATTTCTAGTTAAAATACAAAAACTCTAAAACCTATGATTTCAAGTAGAGTTTTAGATTTTTTTTTAAAAACTATAGAAATTTATCTAAGTTTATCCAAATCACCTTAAAGTTTATAAAACTTAAATAATTCAAAATCATTTATAATTCATTTTTCATTACATTTCCTCTTTTCAACTCGTATCATTAATGTGTATAATTAAATACAAATTTGCCACAAGAACTAAGTTATGTGATTCACTTTGTACACAATGTTGTCCACTCATCGTTTTGCTTATGTTTCTTAATCATAATGTTTCTCTTTTTGGCATGTCTTATTTCACTTAAACAGAGATTAATCACTTTTAACATTAATTAATTTACCCTAATCACTCTATTCGGACTTCAATAAATCGGAATTACTGTCTCTTAATGTTTCAGATGATAATATTTTTAATGTCTACATCAATCCCCTTAACTAAGGCTTTTATAAAACAAAACCAAATCACCAATTTTGTTAGAAAAAAACAAAAATTTATTGATGTGATCATGGACAGCAAACACACATTGGATCAAAAAAAAGTTAAGGAGCAGGAGCTTAAGGATGAGACGGCTATAATCTTATCAACTGGTCC